>QFAX02000405.1:0-194035 GCA_003412495.2 Echium plantagineum
ACAAGACGTTGTCTGAACTGCATGGTATGATCAACAATGCTGAACAAAACATTAAGAAGGCAAAAGGCACTTCTTCCTCTGTTCTGACCATTCAGAACAAGAAACAGTTCAAAAGGAAGAAAGGTGCCAAAGGCAAGACTAAGGTTGCCCCCCGTGCAACAGCTCCTACTCAAAAGGCATCCAAGAAGGATGCCAAAAGGGAAGACAAGTGTCATTATTGCGGAATAATTGGCCATTGGAAGAGAAACTGCAAGAAGTACCTGGCAGACAAGAAGAGTGGTTTGACCACTACTACTCCGCCAACAGGTATTCATGTTATAACTGATTTACCTTCTGATTCTAATTCTTGGGTGTTAGACACTGGATGTGGTACTCATATTTGTCGAAATATGCAGCACCTGCAGAATAGAAGGAAGCTCACAAGGGATGAAGTGGACCTACGAGTAGGCAATGGTGCAAAAGTTGTAGCTCTTGCTGTAGGAACACTGTCTTTAAATTTACCATCTGGATATTGTATTGTTTTGAATAATGTATTCTATGTTCCTACTTTATGTAGGAACATTATATCAATTTCCTTATTAAATTTGGATGGTTTTTCCGTTACTATTGATAAAAGTGGTTGTTTTATCTCTAAAAATGGAAATGTTTATTGTACTGCATCCCTGCAGAGTGGTCTCTATATCTTGGAAACAAGTGTAGAAACTTATAACATCAGTATGAAAAGGAACAAGCCCAATGACTTGAACCCGACATACTTATGGCATTGCAGACTCGGTCATATAAGTGACAAACGCATTAAAGAGCTCCATGACAATGGAATTCTTACGTCATCTGGTTTTGAATCTTATGACAAATGCGAGTCATGTCTTTTAGGAAAGATGACCAAGTCACCTTTCACTGGTACGAGTGAAAGGGCAAGTGATTTGTTGGGAATCATACATACTGATATATGTGGCCCAATGAACACGCCCGCTAGAGGAGGTTTTCCATACTTCATTACCTTCACCGATGACTTCAGCAGATATGGTTACGTATATCTGTTGAAACATAAGAGTGAAGCCTTTGAAAAGTTCAAAGAATTTCAGAAAGAAGTAGAAAACCAACTCGGCAGGACAATCAAGATTCTTCGCTCCGACAGGGGAGGAGAATACTTGAGCCATGACTTCTTGCAACACCTAAGAGAATGTGGTATTGTATCACAACTCACACCTGCTGGTACACCACAACACAATGGTGTCTCCGAAAGGAGAAATCGAACCTTATTAGATATGGTTCGATCAATGATGAGCACATCAGAACTCCCAACTAATTTTTGGGGTTATGCATTGGAAACTGCCGCTTCCACACTAAACAAATATCCAACCAAATCAGCACCTAAGACCCCACATGAGATGTGGTTTGGGACTCTTCCCAAACTAGGGTACTTGAGGATTTGGGGATCCGAGGCCTATGTTAAGAAAGTTAACAAAGATAAGCTTGGACCTAAATCCGACAAGTGTTACTTCATTGGTTATCCTAAGGAAACCAAGGGATATAACTTTTATCTCAAACCCGAAAATAAGATTTTCGTGGCTCGTAATGGAACTTTCCTTGAGAAAGAATACATTACAAAGAGATATAAGAGTAATGAGACTCTTGAAATTGTTCAAGAGGGTGATGTAGCAGGTACTAGTACCTTAGCTGAATCACCTCAGGAGGTGGACCCTTCTTATGAAGAAGAGGTTCAACTCGATCCACGGGAAACCGTAGACGAGCCTGCTGATACTCAAAACATCCCTCGGAGATCCGAAAGGTCCCGTCAGGAACCCGATAGATGGTATGGGGAATTTTTCCTGATTGAAAGCGGGGAACCCTCAACTTATGAGGAAGCCATGAAACAACCTGATGCTGATGAATGGCTCCTAGCCATGCAATCCGAGATGGAATCAATGTACCATAATAAAGTATGGACATTGATTGATTTGCCGAGGGGTGATAGACCCATCGAATGCAAATGGGTATTTAAACGAAAGCTTGATAAAGATGGAAATGTCCATGTTTATAAGGCTCGACTTGTGGCTAAAGGTTTCAAACAGATTCATGGTATCGACTATGATGAAACTTTTTCTCCAGTCGTTAAGTTTAAATCCATTCGGATTATCTTAGCCATTGCCGCATACTACGATTATGAAATTTGGCAAATGGATGTGAAGACAGCTTTCCTTAACGGGAAACTAGAAGAGGATGTGTACATGACACAACCTCCTGGATTCACAAGCTCGAAAGAGCCTAAGAAAGTATGCAAACTTCAAAGATCTATTTATGGTCTGAAGCAAGCATCTAGGAGTTGGAATCTTCGCTTCAATGAATCAATCAAAGAGTTTGGATTCATTCGATGTGAAGAAGATTCTTGTGTATACAAGAAGGTTAGTGGGAGCAACATTGCATTTGTCGTGCTATATGTAGACGACATTCTTCTCATAGGAAACGACATACCCATGCTTGAATCAGTCAAGGCATGGTTGTGCAAATGTTTCTCTATGAAAGACCTAGGAGAGGCTCAGTACATTCTTGGAATTAAGATCCATAGGGAACGATCTAAGAGACTCATTGGACTGAGTCAAAACACTTATATTGATAAGGTATTACTTAGATTCCATATGGAAAATTCCAAGAAAGGTAATCTCCCTATGAGACATGGCATTTCTATTAGTCGTGCTGACAGTCCCACAGACAGCATCGAAATAGAGAAGATGAACAAGATCCCTTATGCCTCAGCCATAGGATCTATCATGTATGCCATGCTTTGTACACGACCTGACGTTTCTTACGCTTTGAGTGTAACAAGTCGTTATCAATCGTGTCCAGGACAAGAGCACTGGAAGGCCGTAAAGGCCGTTCTTAAGTATTTGAGAAATACTAAAGACATGTGTCTTGTCTATGGGGGAGATAAAGAGTTACAGGTTGTAGGCTACACCGATGCGAGCTTTCAAACCGACAAAGATGATTCTAGATCTCAGTCTGGTTATGTGTTTTGCATCAATGGTGGCGCAGTGTCTTGGTGCAGCAGCAAGCAAGGCACTGTGGCTGATTCTACGACAGAGGCAGAATATGTTGCAGCATCTGAAGCTGCAAAGGAAGCATGCTGGATCAAGAAGTTTGTGAGTGAGCTTGGTGTTGTACCTAGCATTGACGAGCCAGTAGTGTTATACTGTGATAACACTGGTGCAATTGCTCAAGCCAAGGAACCAAGATCACATCACCGCTCCAAGCATGTGCTCAGAAAGTATCACATCATTCGTGACATCACGGAACGAGGCGATGTGAGTGTATGCAAGATACATACAGACGATAACCTGGCCGACCCATTGACCAAACCTTTGCCTCAGAGCAAACATGACAAGCACGTATCTGGTGCAGGACTTAGATATATGCTTGAATAGCGTTAGGTTTAGTGGGAGCTGTATTGTCTGTATTTTGTCATAGTTTAGTCCTGATAAGATTATGTTGAATAATTGATTCAAATATATGTATGTTTATTTTCAGTTTTACTGTCTTTCATACATATATCTTTATTTTGATTCCATTGTTATCCATGGCTTCTAGAGAGGTCTTTGGGGTTGAGGATCCCAAATGAGAAACCCTCTACTAAGCCTAGAAGCAAGGGGATAACTTATCTCTGATCAAATGTTCACTGATTGGAATCGAACATTGTAATGATCAGCATGCACATGATTGTCTTGGTCACGTTTCTTAGACAAGAAAGGGAGTAAGTGTACTCTAGTCATGTACATGGGTATATATCTTGGAACTAGTCCAAGCTATGATACTGGATTCGACCGCCATGAGAACTTAGAAGATGACATATCTGTGTCCTAAGTGTTTCTCATCGAACTTATGTTAAATGGTGATTCTTAGACCTGTATGGCAGGAATGCGTTAGCATGAGACTTGCGTGTCTTGACTATGTAAATCGTCTCCTGTAGAAGGGAGGCTATAAAGGCATATGTTGGGCATACTTGGAACATGTTGGTACATTGGTTGTACATCAGAGGGGATTCGCACAAATCGGTTATGTCGATTGATTCATAAAATCTCGGTAGATTAATGGTGATTAAGATGGCCATCTCCAGTAGCAGTACTGGGTATCACATTAATTCTATGTATCCGAGACAGTACAGGTGCAAGAGTATGGTGACACATATCTTACCATAGCTTGACTGTGAGAATCGCGATGCGAAAGAATCACTTCACAAGTAATCGTCCAAGGGCAAGTGGGAGTGTTGGAATTATGAGATGTTTGACACGTCATAATTAGTGCCCATTGAACAATTTGATTGTTCGAAGTGATTACTTATTTAAGGTTAAGTTCATAAGTATATTATTTGTTTGACAATAATATACGAGCTGGGAATGAATTCGAAATACATTAGGGGTCTTGATGGTTTTACTAGGACCCGCTCATGATTTATATGATAGTAAAATACTTGTCGATATTTTATTAACATATGACTAATGTTATTTCGATCCTAGAAGGTCACACACAAACAATGCGCTTGATTTTCAATACGATTGAAACTTCCGGGTTAAAAGTGTAAACGTCAAAGAATAAAGGGGAGGAAATTCCAAAGTGGAATTTCCACCCCATTAACCGTCCAAAAATGATGCATAAGAATGCATTTGACTTTTTGAATTCAAATGCACTAATGCTAGTCTTGAATGGGAGCTTGAAAAAGGGTGAGGTTACATATGGATGTTAATGTGATTAACACCATATTAAGACCACATTTGATGACAATGTTTTATCATCTTTTTGTACACTTTGTAAGACAAGGAAAAAACAGCAAAAGAAAAATACTCCCTCCTTCCTCTAGTTTTTGGCCGAAAATATACACACAAACCAAGAGAAGAAATCGTTTTTCTCTTGGTTCATTCTTGACATATACGCTTCAAGCTCTAGTTGCTTCAAGGGAGGAATCAATCACGCATTGGTGTGGACTAACTAGAGAGAGGAACGGACGTTGCTCTTCCGCTACGCACTCGATCACGCTCGAAGAGGTATACTCGAAACTCGTAGTTAAATGTGAATTTAGAACTTTGTATTCGATCGTTTATACGTTTTTGTATAATTTGATATGCAAAACATGTATAAAATCCCAACAGCATGATCGTCTAAGAGGTCATCCTGGTTCCACAATGATACGTAAAATAGTTGAATGTACACATGGACATCTGCTAAAAGATTTAAGCAAAAGAAGATAGACTCGGTGAAGCTTGTTCTCTTGAAAAACTCATAACAAGGCTTTTACCATGTAAGATTCACATAGAATCAGTTACACTTCTTAAAATAATTGAAGGTGATATATGTGGATCTATTAAGGTATTCTATGGTATCAATTGATGCATCTAGTAGATGATCATATGTTTGTTTATTGTCAAGTCATGATATATCATTCGCAAATTTTCTTGCACAAAGTATTAAGCTAAGATCTCAATTTTCCGATCATATTATAAAGAAAGTTAGACTTGACAATGCAACTGAATTTACATCTGAATCATTCAATAATTATTGCATGTCACATGAAATTAATGTTGCACATCTTGTTCCAATTGTGCATACCCAAAATAGTTTTGTTAGTGTTTTTGGTTGGTCAAGTTTTTCATGCGAGTACAAGTGATAAAACAGTTAACATATTCCACTATTGAATTGAAGAATATATATCTTATTACTAAAAGTGGATATGGAAATAATTGGTTGATTAAAGAGAGAATAGATTTCTTGGAGCTCAAGATGACGTTTTTGGTAATATTTATTACTTAAAGACAAATCAACCATGTAAAAGGAAAGTCTATTGAAGACCGTATTCCTTGGAGTGCAAGACAAGAAGGTGGCCGTTTAGTTCTATATTAGTTTATCTTGGAAGCCACTCTATTTAGCCTATAAAAAGGGGAGCTCACACACATTGAAGACAAGAGTTGAAAAATATATATACCGCAAATAAAGGCGTTTAGTGTCTAGTGTTGAGTAGCTAGGTAGCTGTATGTGTTAGGAACTTTGTGCCTAGTTCTAACTGAATGTACAGTTGATATATCGCCTTGATATATTCAACAGTGAGGTTTTGTCTCTACCACACACACACATTGTATTTGTTCATCATTGGTTTGATGCTTTAGTTGTCGTATCGGGAGATACAGTTAGGGACATCATATAGAAGAGTCTAGGTGTAGGGCAATAGAGTTTGTGGGGCATACTAATAACACTTTCCTTGTAAAACCTTTTCATATAGTGATTTTCCCTTGGGCGGGAGGCCCCCCAGACGTACGTGTGTTATCACGGAACTGGGTTACCATCTTGTGTGTCTCTTTACTGTTTTTATTTACGATTGCTGCTGCTTTTATTGTTCTGTTTTTGAGTATCGTACTGCTAGGTCAACTGGTATAACAGTTGCAAGAACAGGTGGTGATTTTACAGATCTTCACGAATTACGCACTTTCAATTGGTATCAGAGCAGGCCCTCGACATACAGAGTGATAACGATCCTTGTAATTCGTGCGCAGTTGCAGTTCCAGTGTGTGGGGTGATAATTGTTGAAGATCATACAAACTGTTTGGACATCCTTTATAACAGTGTGTATCACAAGTTATGTCTGAAGATTAAAGCACATCATAAACTGTTTTGTACCATGGGAAAAGGTTAAATATATCACCTATCTATTCTAGATGGGTCAAATTATGCAGATTGGAAGGTGAAGATGATTGCTTACTTTAGATCTGGTGATACTAAAATTTGGAGATCTATTTTATCAGGTTGGACTCCTCCACAACACACCTTACATTATGACACCGTGGCTATGAAACCTGAGTTGGATTGGAAGGGACTACAAGTTACAAACTCGGCATCAAATTCAAAGACACTCAGTGTAATTCATGATAGCGTGGATGAAAATGTTTTTAGGCTGATCTGTACATGTGTGAGTGCCAAAGAAGCGTGGGAGACTCTTGAAGATGTATTTGAAGGAACTTCCAAAGTTCGTATATGTCGTCTCCAACTTGTCACAACCAAATATGATAGGTTAAAAATGAGGAATGTGAGACGATTATTCAATTCTATTTTAGGCTCATTGATATCTCTAATGAATTTCATGCCCTTGGAGAGAAGCTATCTGAAGAAAAACTTGTTCGCAAAGTACTCAGATCACTTCCTGAAAGATTTCAAATGAAAGTACATGCCATAGAAGAAGCTAATGATATCTCCACCATGAAAGTTAATGACTTAATTGGTAGACTTACGGCATATGAGATGAGTCTTGATGATCAGAATTTTAGGAAGAAGGAGAACGCATGTGATCCAAAGAGTAACAAAGATTCTGCTAATTATCTTGTTGATTCATTGAATATTATTTTTCAAGAGCTAAACAACAGATCCAGTATTGATAGAGAAGTCGTCAGTAACAGTCAGTCTGACACTGGGCATCACCGAAATACAAAAGCTAGAAAAGAATTGAATCAACAACCTCATGAGATCCAGTGCAAAGACTATGGACATGTTCAGATTGATTACCCTAACTTTCCGAGAAGTGAAGGAAGTTCTACTTTCAATGATGAAAAGAATGAAGATGTTGGGATAATGTGTTCATTGGCCTCCAAAGTTGATGAAACTGATGAGGGGACAAACATAGAGTCCACTAATGAAGAGATCCGCTGCCTTGTAGATGAAAATAGAGAATTACATCATTATTGTAACGAGATACTCCCTCCGTTCTCTTTTACTTGTCGTTCTAGCCTCAAATTTTTGTTTCTAAATACTTGTCATTCTAGCATAATTAATTACAAATTTATATTTTCAATGTACCTTTTAATTACTTTTTACATTGAGTTTATCAATCAACCAATTATATAGTGTCAATTGATTGTAATTTTATATTTCCAATGTACTTTTTGACTCTCTTTTACTTTTTCTTAATATATGTACAAATAGCTAGAACGACAAGTAAAAGAGAACGGAGGGAGTATTAAGTAAGGCCAAGAAATAAGGGATGGAATATAAAGATCTCTATGATGAAAATAGTAAGAACCTTACTATCATCTCTGAATTACGAGAGGAGGTTAAGAGATTGTCTACTGATCTAGAAGCTATGAGAAAACCTAGTTGTATGCTCAATTCTGGAACTTCAAAGATGAATGAAATTCCTTCTGTTGAACAGTCTCCGAAGGACCATACTGGCTCGGGATATGTTGCTGGAAACTGTGCTAAGGAATCCAAGTTTGTTCCCGCTGCAAAAGTTAAAGAATCCCGAATGTTATATCAACTGCTGCCGACAACTGGTCCAACAATTGGTCACTAGCAGGTTCATAGGCAACCCAAGAACAAAAAGAAGAAGCAATGGGTATGTCATCACTGTGGAAAGAAGGGTCATATCAGACCATATTATTTCAAGCTTTATGAGCAAAGCTAAGCCATCATCAAAGTGATCCAATTCCTTATAAATCCAAGTCTGAAACTGTTCTTCGTAAGGAATGGAGGGTCAAAAGTGTTGGTTCATGTGTTTCTCAGACTTAAGTATGGAGGATCAAGAGGGATCTTTGAGGAAATGGAAAAGAAGTATCTATTCCATATCCTAATCAACATAAGTCAACCAATGCAACTGTTCAAAGTGAGCTTAATATGCGAGAAGCTGGAGATTGTGCTAACAATGTGGGTAAGGAAATCCGAGGGAAGAAACAGCAGATTGTTGAGATTAGAGGTATGGCAAAGTCTGTCAATCCAAGTGTTATTGATTCTGCTATTACCAATTCTGTCTTACCGGATAAATTGTATAAAGAAGAGAATGCGCCAAACAGGGGGAGGAACATGATATGGTCACCGCTAGAGCCCGTAGATTTGTCTTTGGGGAAGTTTTTCTGACAAATAGGGGGAGAAGAGTTTGTTTGTGTCCACTGCTATTGACGGTTGGACTGATATCTGGCATTTTAGGCATTGACTGTTTGTGTCCACTGCTATTGACGGTTAGACTGACGTCTGGGTATTTTAGACCATGTTTGCATTTATCACTTGTTTTTGCAGAGCTGCATGAAGATGGAGGATTTGTCATGAAATACTTACCCAAAGGGGGAGTTTGTTAGTGTTTTTGGTTGGTCAAGTTTTTCATGCGAGTACAAGTGATAAAACAGTAAACATATTCCACTATTGAATTGAAGAATATATATTTTATTACTAAAAGTGGATATGGAAACAATTGGTTGATTAAAGAGAGAATAGATTTCTTGGAGCTCAAGATGACGTTTTTGGTAATATTTATTACTTAAAGACAAATCAACCATGTAAAAGGAAAGTCTATTGAAGACCGTATTCCTTGGAGTGCAAGACAAGAAGGTGGCCGTTTATTTCTATATTAGTTTATCTTGGAAGCCACTCTATCTAGCCTATAAAAAGGAGAGCTCACACACATTGAAGGCAAGAGTTGAAAAATATATATACCGCAAATAAAGGTGTTTAGTGTCTAGTGTTGAGTAGCTAGGTAGTTGTATGTGTTAGGAACTTTGTGCCTAGTTCCTAACTGAATGTACAGTTGATATATCGCCCTTGATATATTCAACAGTGAGGTTTTGTCTCTACCACACACACACATTGTATTTGTTCAACATTGGTTTGATGCTTTAGTTGTCGTATCGGAAGATACAGTTAGGGACATCATATAGAAAAGTCTAGGTGTAGGGCAATAGAGTATGTGGGGCATACTAGTAAGACTTTCCTTATAAAACCTTTTCATATAGTGATTTTCCCTTGGGCGGGAGGCCCCCCAGACGTACGTGTGTTGTCACGGAACTAGGTTACCATCTTGTGTGTCTCTTTACTGTTTTTATTTACGATTGTTGCTGCTTTTACTGTTGTGTTTTTTAGTATCGTACTACTAGGTCAACTGGTATAACAGTTACAAGAACAGGTGGTGATGTTACAGATCTGCACGGGTCGCGTACTTTCAAGTTTAATTGAATCGTTAATCAAACGCCTTAATATACTACTAGACCATTAATAATGAGAATCAAATTATCAGTTACGGTGTGGAGTCATGTAATTTTACATGCCGAACACTCATTCGCCTAAGGCCAAGTGCTGATCATAGGCATACTCCTTATCAACTTGCAATTGGTAAAGAACCAAATGTCTCTCATTACAAGATTTTTGGTTGTGTAGTTTATATTCCAATAGTTCCACCTCAAAGAAGAAAGACGAGACCCCAAAAGAGGTTAGGTATATATATGTGGGATATGAATCACACTATATTATTAAACATCTTGAACCTTTAACAAATGATGTTTTTTAAGTAAGGTTTGATGATTGTCGTTTTGATGAGACGAACTTTCCAACACTAGGGAAAGAGAATAAATAGCTGGAAAAGAAAATAACATGATATGTACCATCTTTATTATATTTAGACCTATATAGTAAATCATGAAAAGAAAACGTAAAGAAGATTGTACACTTGCAAGATTTAGCAAACCAGTTTCCAAATTCATTACTGATATGAATATAATGAGAAAGTCACATATCCCAGCTATGAATGTTCCAGCTCGGTTAGAGATACCGAAGCAAAAGGATGTAGAACGTACATCTAAAGCACATTTGAAGCATGGCCGACCTATGGCATCAAAAGACAAAAATTCCCGAAAAAGAAAAGGGATCAAAAAGATAAATGTCATTAAAAGTGATCTTGTCAAGACACTAGTTAATAATGAACCCATGAATGAAAAGTGTGTTCCCGAAGAAGCACATGATGATGAAAATGAGATCATTGGTAATGAAACTATTGATAAAGATGATCTCAAGATTTTCATCAATTATGTTAGTACGGATAATTTGTGGAGCCGAAGAGATATGAACATTGATAAAATATTTTCATTCTCCATTGTATGTGAAATTATGAATGAAAATGATGATCCTGAACCCAGATCTGTAAATGAATGTCAAAGTAGACAAGATTGGAAAAATTGGAAGAATGACATAAAAACTAAATTAAATTCTATTAAACATTGAAAGATATTTGGACATGTTGTGCTTATACCGCAAGGTGTGAGACTTGTTGGGTATAAGTGGGTCTTTGTAAGAAAACGAAATGATAAAAACGAGATTGTAAGATACAAGGCATGTCTTGTTGCGCAATGTTTTTCTCAAAGACCCCGATTCGGTTATGAGGTAACGTATTCTCCAGTTATGGATGCAATTACTTCTCGTTATTTAATTGGCGTTTCAGTATCTAATATTCTTGATACGCATAGAGTTAATCGAATAGCCTAGTGGAAAAGGCTTTTACTATTGACCAGAAGGTACTAGGTTCGAAACTCACCTCATCGCTAATTTACAAAAAAAATCTTGATACTCAACTAATGAATGGTGTTACAACCTATCTATTTGAATCACTTGATAGTGAAATATGCATGAAAATTCCAGAAGGATTTAAGATGTCTAATACATCAAAACCCAAAGAAATGTATGCAATTAAGTTACAAAGATCACCTAAATAAGGCTATGTAAATATCATATATGTCCTTGTGTTTGTATAAGAAAAAATAACATCCGGTTTTCTAATCATTGTTGTTTATGTTGCTGATTTAGATATCATTAGAAGCAAAAAAAAATTAAGGAAGCAAGAGATTACTTAAAGAAAGAGTTTGAAATGAAAGATCTGGGAAAAATCAAGTTTTTCCTTGGTTTAGAGATTGAGTACAATAAAAATAGTATCTTCATATTTAGATCAAATTATACAAAAAGGGTATTGAAAAGGTTTAACATGGACAAGGAAAATTCTTTAAGTACTCCTATGATTGGTAGAACATTTAATGCTGCAAGAAGATCCATTTTGTCTTAAGGAAGAAAATGAAGAAGAAATAGGATTTGACTTGCTAACTAGACAAGGCGTGATATAGCCTTTGCATTAAATTTATTAGCGAGATTTAGTTCATGTCGTACGAAAAGACATTTATAACAATAAAAGTCCACTGTTGGTAGGTTATGCAGATGCAGGTTACTTATCGTATCCACATAGTGCTAAATCCCAAACATGATATGTATTTACATATGGTGATACTGCAATACCTTGAAGATATCAAAAGCAAACAATTATAGCCACTTTCTGAAATCATGCTGAAGTCATTGTCCTCCACGAAGCAAGTAGGACCAACATCCATTTTACTGTCTAAATACTATCAACACCCATTTAATCCAAATAGAATTCAACATTCATTCTATTTTTTATTGTAACCCTTCTGTCTAAAATAATTTTTCAACACCTTCACTGAACTTAGTCCAAAAATAAATAAATAAACGAATCTTTAATCGGAAGAACTAAACTGTTGGTTTTTAGGTTTGTGATAGACTTTTTGACATACAATTTAATGTGAGAACGTTGAATATTGTTTTTGGCACAAAATTTAAAAATGTTAAAATTTATTTTTCAAACGCAATTTTTTTCCAATTTTTTGAGACCTATTCACCTTGAAAAGAAATTTACATTCCAAATAAAAAGGTTCTTAGAATAATACGACGAAGAAACTAATTAAAAAGAATGCTATAAAACGTCATCAGCGTGAGGGGAGGGGTTGTTGCCTTCTCTTATTTAACACAAATGAATTATTGTTCTTTAAAAACGAGGTCAATGATGCTACATTATCAACTTGATAGTATAAAAATATTACTTATTTGGTAGTAATAATTTATTTCATTTGTCCATTTTGTTGAGATGTCTTTCTATTTTGTAAGTCAAACTAAAAGTTTGACCATAATTTATATTGATTGATAAGAAATGAAATAGTCATGTGAAATCTTTTTAAATTCATTTCAATCTATAATTACATTTGAAGGTGTGTCTCGATGACTGTAAAAAATCAAATAATCCTTAAAAAATTATGTAAAAACTAGAAAGTAATTAAATACAAATAAGATGACATGACATGCATAGTACGTCATTTAACATGCCTCAGTTTTTAATAATTATATTGGTTTAGTATTGAACTAATAAAATACTCTCTCCCTCTTCTTTTAAAATATTATTAATGAAATGATGTGGATACAAAAGCCTACTTTTTATTAAAGAAAATATAAAAAATGGTTCAAAAAGTATATTGAAAACTTAAACACTATAATAGAAAATACAATAATATTTGTAGTCCGGTTTCGGTATATCAAGGTATTCTTGATGAACGTTCATCAATGTACCCACTTAAAGGCTTCACGTAGGTACTGTATCCACCTGAAACTTCATCATTGGTATAATAAACAATATCAACATGACTTGTAACCAAATTATACTATAACAATGGTACAGTACCATAAGCTTCTATCCAATAACTTAACCCAAAATAAAAGTAGTAAATATATATGTGTTTTGCAAATTGACCCAAAAATATATAGATAACTATAGCATGGCCCTTAATTATATTGATAATTGCAGCGTGACCCTTAATTTATACTCCCTCCGCTCCTATTTACTTGATCATTTGGAAATTTTTTACTTTTTCAATATACTTGATCGTTTCTATTTCCAATGCAACTTTAAGGTTATCTTCTTCTTTTTACCCTTCAATAAAGTAATAGTACTTCAACATACTTTTTTACTTTTTGAGGATATATTAGTAAACTCTCTTCATTCCTTAATAAAGTGCTTTCTCTCCAAATGATCAAGTAAATAGGAACGGAGGGAGTAAGATATTATATCCAGACCGCCTTGATGAACCTGATGCATGGAAGTATTGATGCACCTAATCTTTTTATTTGTATTAACAATATACTCCCTCCATTCCTAAATAATTAACACACCTTGAATTTTGTTGGTCAAACATCATTACAAAATTTGACAAGCAAATACTCTTATGTGATTTTCTTATATTCGTCTCAATATATATGTTTTTCAAATATGAACTTTTTACAATTATTTTACATGTAAAACAAGAAATATTTACATTTTAAATCGTATTTTATTAATCACGAAAAATTAAAATATGTCAATCATCATTTAGGAACAAAGACACTATTAAAAAAGACTAAGACAATATAGACTTCTATGGCTTTATTGAAAGTTTATTGGCCCCTCTTAAGATGTTCCTTGATAACTTTTAGTGAACCTGACACTTACTTCAAGGATTTATTATCAAACAAAGACACTATTTACAAAATATATTATTAAAATTTTGATTACTCGAATAGCCTAGTAAAAAAAGCTCGTTAATGGCCAGAAGGTCCTGGGTTCGATCTTCATCGCTAGTTAAAACTTTTTTCTTAGTAATACATTTTCCGATACATTCATCAATTATTCAATCAACAACACCATTCATAAAACTTAAGGAAAGGACCATTAACATGAAGAGCTTCAAGCTAGTGAGGGAATATTTTCATTCCAACCTCCTTCTTTTTAGCAAGAGAACTCGAACACGGGACCTCAATTAATGATATCAGCATGTTTGCCACAGGAACAATTCGTCTTGACTCAATGATCTTAATCATGATAAAGTGAGGCCATGAGAAAAAGCAATTCCAGCCATATTTGAAGTTTTCATATTGCAGTACTGAGGCAATGGAAGCCATAACCAATTCTCTTTTGCAATATCATAACATAGCCAAATTATGTCCCATACACCTTCCATATTTGACATCAAAACTCCCCTAACTTCCCCATTCCTTTGTTGCAAACACCCCATCATGGCTCCATAAGGCTTCTTGATCTTCTCAATTATTTCAATTGGAACACTTGAAATGAAGTTCCATTGCACCCCATTTGGACTCATACTCCACAATTCGACCGACTTAACCACCCTTAATCTCTTATTTCCAACACGAAGACTATTCGATTTAATGATCATCATGTTCCCATCTCCATACACATGAAGTCTATCAATTGAGGTACTCGCCTCCCCGCCTTGAGGAAATCTAGGCCGGAAAACCAGAGGCGTCTCATTAGGGGACCTAACCGCGACAATGACACTGCCCTCTAAGCCATTGTAAGCACTTAGAAAATGACACTCATCATTTTCCCTTTTCAATCCACAAAAAGAACTCACCATTTCCTCTGTTGCTTCCCTTACATGCCATTTGTCAACACGGGAATCGTACTCAAACAACGTCGTTGACCAGTTCTGGTGAACCTCAGCAAAGAGGAACCGGAAATCATTTGACCCGGGAGGGTAGTTTAGTAATTTCATACCAGACCGCCTCCACGAAGACGTGCCACGGGGACCTAGAGGACTTGGAGGGATCTTTTTTACGGTTTTCGAGACAGGATTAACTGCAATAACTTCCCTGCTAGTGTTCAGAGCAAAAAGGAAGAAATTACCTGAAGCAGTTAAAAAATATAGGTCCTCCCCAGGTGGGACAGTTGACTTCAACATTTCAGCAATCAAGATTTTGAACCAACGAGTAGAACAACAATCATTAATTCCATAAAGAATAGCTTCACGATGCCATCTTTTTTTATATATGAATAACCAATTTGCTGAACTAGTATGGAGATTATAGTCCCTCACAAAATGTTGATCAGACAAAATTGAGGCAATGGATTTATTGACTGATCTTAAACGGACTATATCAGGTAAGGCAAGTTGAAGGATTATGTATTGGATGAGCTCTGATGGAAGGAGGCAGAACCCGAGGGCGGCGGCGGCCGAGAAACTCTGGTGATCACTTCCCATGTAGTAGGAAGAGATCAACAGTAGCCGGAGAGTGATCAAGAATGGTTATGGAGTTATGGCTAAGTTGAAGTGGTGAATATTTAAACAGGTGGTACTCAACATCAAGCAACATCAATATCAAGAGTTAATCGAATAGCACGGTGGAAGAGGCTCTCGTAGAAGGTCCTACGTCCGAACCTTACCTCATTGCTAATTTACAAAAACAAAATATAATAATAGATTAGCATGGAAATTGATAAATTAATAGTGATCTTTGTGAACGGATGACTCAATAGCCTACTAACATCTTACTCAAACTTCTAAATCGGAGGTTTTTGGTTCACTTCTTGTTGGTATTATTTATCTCATATTTAATTCAATCTATGTGTCTATTACTTTGCACGTTCTTTGACGGTCTATAATAATTAATAATTTATGTACTCATTATTTGTAATAATATTATATTCGTACCTTCATAACTAATTTACAAAAAGCATAGTATTTCATTTCAAAAATATTATCGAATTTATTTTCTCAATTATCAAAACAAATAATGTTCACCTTTTATATTTTTTTGTTTTATTTCTATGTCCTAATCGATTGGGACATCTTTAATTTTTTATTTGAATAAAAAATATAATGTTTATTGTAGTAAAGTGGCGAATCAATTACGGTTTTATCAAGTATTTTTTTGTATTAAAATTTCTCTTAATGCATAAATCATATAATTAATCCATAAATTTTATATAAATTTTGGGGTGAGAAACTATATTTTGATATATCTCACAAACTGTTATATAATATGTCAAAAATTACTTTTGTAGTAATCTTATAAAAAGTTTAAATATTAAAATAAGAAGATGAATAATATTTTAAAAATGAATGTGATAGTTTAAGTATCATGAAGGACAAGACAAAGGTGCCCACTAGGGATTTGATGCAAGATATATGTCATGGTCGGGAGAACGTTTTTAAAATAATCCCTCATAACGTCTTCAGATTGCGATTTAATCCTTAATAGTGAAGTGATTACACTTTAATTTTCAAAAATGCCAAAAATATTATAGATTATTTCTCATTTTCATTTTTCCGTTAATTTTTAACACCGATACATAGTTAAAGTTAAACTTGAGGCAAAAAACATTTCTTAAAACTTAAACCTGAAATATAAGTTAAAGTATTAAACCAAGTGCTATGTGAATATAAATTAACATGGAACTATTTATAATCTTTTTTTGCTATTTTTGTGGGCTAAACTTCGATCATATCATACTATCACGGATTATTTTAGTAATTGTTTTGCATGGTCGGAAGAATGAATGGTGGAGATTAAAAGCAAATATTTGACTTATCTAATTGGTAGTACAAAATTGATGATCCAAAAAAATTGGTTCAAAATGTCATTTTCTTGATTGCTTGGCTCTGAGTGGGGTTATTCAAGAAATGTTTTTGAAGGAAGTGGGATGAGTCACGGAGTATGTGTTAGGAAAAGGGGGTTGATGGTGGACTCTGTTGTAAAGCAACAATTAATATTTTATACAATATATATTTAATTAGTTGATGTGATCGTTTATATAGGTCACCATTTGATTATGATTTATGAATCATCTTTTATTGAGTCTATAACAAATATAAAATGAATTCATGTAAAATTATTTGTCAAAAACATTTTCTTTGAGACTTTTTTGAATTATTTTACAATGATTAGAAAAAATTTATAAACAATTCTCATCTCAAAATAGAAAACTTCAACTGAATACAAGTTTAAAATTTGATTTTATTTGATCTCGAGACATAACTCCGATGATAAAAAGTTTAATGTTAAAGTGCTCACAATCTAGCCTCTTAGTATGGTGGCATGGGTTCGAATCTTATAAAGAACAAAATTTGATGTGAAATAATATATAAACAAACAAACTCAAAATTTTTGACATTTTAAAATATATATCATGCAATTTACCTCATCATCGTGATAATTGAGGGCAGGGCACAATATGACACTGAGGGTATTATAGTATTTGATTTCTTTTGAGAGGTATGCAATACCTACTTCACAATATGTGTTCCGTAATATTCTTGTTTGGGTTGACTTAAGAAGGCAAGAGCTACCAAGTGCAATTTGATGCTTTTTTGGTGAAGGAATTATTGAAGGAAACCTAATAATAAATTAACTAATCCCTCCATCCCATGTTCTAAGTCAATGTTTTAGGGCATAACTTTAAAATTTTTAACCATCAATTCTTGTTAGACGATAAAAATAATAATCATGTAAAATATTTTAAAATTCACTTAAATGTTTAATTTTTAAAATATTATTTTACTATAATTTTTATACATATTGAATAAAAGATACTTACGTTTTAAAATGTGACCCTATAACTATAAAAGGTCAAAGAAATAGAAAATAAGATGAAGGGAGTATTTAACTTAGAGTAGGAGGGAGATTTTAAAATCAAGACTACCCAAAAGGCTGATGCAGCATGTTGTTGATCAAACTAATAGTCAAATAGGTCATGATTTATGGACTGATAATTAAAGATCCAATATACTACTTTGTCCATCCCTAAATGATTGGCACATTATAATTTTTTAGTGATTACACTTTAAAAAATTAGATCATGAATTCTCTTTAAATGATAAAAAATACTATAGTCATATTGGTAAAGGTGTGGAGGAAAACCGAAACCGGGCCGAATCGAACCGGAACCGAAAAGAACCGATTTTGTTAGAACCGGTCGAAGTCGAACAGATTTAGGTTCCGCCTTTGAGGGAACCGAACCGATGCGGTTCGGCTTATGGGAGAACTGATAAAAACCAAACCGAACAGATGACTAATTTTATGTAGAAAAAATTAAGCTTAGTACAGGATAATTGGCGAGAGGATTCAACATTGTTTATTGTTATATAATAATAGATAAGTGAATATGTTTTAAGCTAATAATATATGGATACTTATATATATATTTAACAAGTGGTACCGTTTGACGAATGTGCATACAAATTTCGAAATAAGTTTTAAAAGGAGCTCGTTAAACTTATATAGAGTAGATATATCGTTGGAACTTATTTATGAGTTATATTTAATATAAAACAATACTACTCACATTTAGATTTAAGTCCAAAATGAATAATAATATTAGCTAGGAACGAACAAACCTAAAATTTCAAAGCCGAAAGTGGGCTCAAAGTTAGGTCCAAAACGCGAGGCCCAAAACCGAACCGGAAACGACCTGGAACCGATATGAACAGAACCGTTTAGAACCGAATCGATTTCGGTTCTGTCTGGCGTAGAACCTGATGATGGCGGTTCGGTTCTCTTTTTTGCCCAAACCGAACCAAACCGTGCACACCCCTACATATTAGATCTTGTTAGATTCGTCTCAACGTATATTTTTGAAATATCAATTTTTTATAATTTGTACATGTAAAATAAAGATATTTATGTTTTAAATCATGTTTAATTGACTACGAAAAGTCAAAATATGCAAATCGTTTAGGAATTGAGTGAATTTATGACTCATGATGAAAAAAAATGGATGGTGGCTTGTAAAGGGTGTACCTATTTGTGCTCGTGTGAGATCAATGGCTCCACATGAAAGGAGAAGCCAGTAAGGTTTTATTTGGAGTACCCCATGACCTTTGCCCAAAAGAAAGGGTAATAAATACCCAAGGCTGACATGATATTATTCTAACTACATTTGGGACAAGACGAAGAAAATTATTTTCACTATAATTGTGTACACGATTTATGTTGGTTTCAAACGCAAAGCACTTTGAATTGTTGATTAATCGTCAGAGATGTCTTAGAACCAATAATTCACTATCTAATAAATCTTTTCGTTCTAATACTCTATCCGAGAGTTATCAGTATTTATCCAGCCTGTTCCTATCTACCGGAACGCTATTGGATCAAATGATAGTCCATCCAAGGGACTTAGTTCTTTGGAGAATGATGCATGATGAGTTATGTATGTGCATTTAGAACGTAACTCCTCGACATTTCTTGAACGAAGAAATTGGGTATTGCAAGAAATGGAAAGAAGCAAGCATGTTAACTGAAATATCTTATGTGATTTATTATAAATATATATGATAGATGATTTCGTATGTAAAGGCATAAATTTGAATGAGTGAAATATAATTATTAAAATGATAAAGCGTCAAAATGAATTCAGGATAAAACAAAAAACTAAAATTTTATATTTACGTAGTGCCAGTGCCCAGTATGATATATATGCTAAAAACAATAAAAGTTTTTAAATTTTGGATAAATCATAGGAAACAGGAGGCTCGCCTCTCGGCTCTACTAGAGACCAATTTTTACTCCTTTACCTTCGGAAGTATATACTTTTAATAGTTTTTATATATGCCAAGAATGATATGTACTTTGTTCATGATGAAACTACTAGTAACTTTTGGAAGAAATGTAATGAAAGCAATATAGTATTTCCATAACATAGAAATTTGAGACTTATGTAAAATTTGCTCTTAACTATAAAAAAATGGGTTAGAGGCACGTTTATTTGATCACATGTGTTTGCTGGCGCGTCATCTTTTGATCATACATATTTCATTCTATTCGATCTATTTGGTCACACATCTTTACAAAAATGACCTTAGTTACCAATGTCGGCATAATGTCAGTTAAATTTTGAAATGTAAAACATGTGACATTATAAATTTGTCCAACTCGTAAGACATTCTCATGAACGTCACATATTATAAATATTTCATATGTAACTTAAATTTTGATGGCAGAAACAACTAAGGCCACTTTTGTAAGGATATGTGACCAAATGAGACAAAATGAAACATGTGTGATCGAAATTAAGGTGATCCGGCGACAAACATATGTGACCAAACGTATCTTTAACCGTCAAAAAAAAAAAGGAAACTTCGATTGCCACTCTTAAATCCTGTTGTGGAGAAAATTCAAGGGATGGCACATTTTGGCACTTTTTATCAACTTGGAGCACCCTTCTTCATTTTTGACAAAATAACTAAATTGCTCCTCGATATTTTGATACACTTTTTTCGATTTTCTTTTTTGATTTTTTTCGATTATTTTTTCCAATTTTTTTTCGTTTTTTTTATTTTTTTTTCCTAGTAAAATATGTTTGATTTTGGTAGTTGTTTTGGCTAAAAGTTTTGGTTTTTGCAAAAGAAAGTTTTGTTTTTGTAGTTTTTGGCAAAAAGTTCGATTTTGGTAGTTGTTCGAAAAAAGTGTAGGATTGGTGGTTGTCACGCAGAAAGGTTCGGTTTGCATAATTTTTTCTCAAATAAGGTTCGATATTTTCGTTTTTCCCCGATTTTTTTCTACTAAAAGCGATCGTTTTTTGTCGTTGTTTGCCAAAAAGTTTTCGTAGTTTTTGACAAGAGGTTTGATTGTGGTTAGTTATTTGCCAAAAAGGTTCGGTTTTCATAGTTTCTTGACAAAAAATGTTCGATTTTTGGTAGTTTTTCGCAAAAAAAGTTCGATTTTCGTAGTTTTCTCGCAAAAGTGATCGATTTTGGTAGTTGCTTGTCAAAAAAAGTTCAATTTAGGTGGTTGTTTGCCATAAAACTACCAAAACCGAACTTATTTGGCTGAAATTGAATCTTTTAGCTAAAACAACTAGAAAAACGAACTTATTTTGCTAAAAAACTACGAAAAACCTAACTTTTTTTGCAAAAAATGCACCAAAGATCACTGAAAGTATCTAATAGTTCCAGTTCGATCACCCTCATTTAAAAGTGCTCATGTTGGATTACTCAACCGCATTTATTTAGTAAAATTTGTGTCACTGGGCCGTTTTGAAAGATTTTGGGCCATTTGGTAAGTTTTTTAACGAGAATAATTTTGTCCATTCGCATTCATAGACATCGAATCTTCATTTTTCTATTTTATTTTTTTATTTTTTTAGATTATTTTTTTTTTTGGAAAAAAAATTAAAATAAAACATAAAAAATTGATTGACTAATAAAAGACACCAAATTCAATTAAGAAAAAAGGAAAAAAATTTGATGAAGTAGTACGTCTCTTTCTCCTTTGTTTTGCAAATTTTTTATTCTTTTTTCTTAATTGAATTTCGTTTCTTTCAATAGTTAATCAATTTATCATGTTTTATTTTAATTTTTTTTAAAGAATCTAAAAAATAAAAAGAAAAAGAAAAAAAAATAAAAAAAATAAAAAAAGACGATTTGATGTCTATAAATGTGAACGAACAAAATTACCCTCTTTAAAAAACTTATCAAATGGCCCAAAATCTTTAAAAATGGCCTAGTGACCAAATTTTACCAAAAGAATGTAATTGAGTGATCCAACCCGGCCCCTTAAGGAAGGGGGCCTGACGGGCCTCACACGATATACCGTATAGGCCCAACACGGTATACCGTTTGGGCCAAATAGTCGAACTATTTATGTTTTGTTTGAATAGTACCAACAAAAACTAGAAGTTGCTTGTGTGATTTGATCCTTAGACCTCTTGCATAGATAGGAAACGACTTAACCATTGAGTTATGACTTCATTTGTGTTCTTTGGGTATTGGTACTAATAAAATCGTTATATTATTCAATATCTATCACTATACTACCACTTGAATTATAATTCATTATGTTTTGGTTTTAATAAAGAACTATATTCATCATTATATTACAAATTAGTTAGACAAATATTTTTTTTAATTATATTAGAAAATTTGTTCAATGTTAAAACTTTCTTTATAAGATATTGTTTAATGGTAATTATATTTCAAAAAACAATAAGTATGCATTAATATACATATTTGAATTTATAATGTGTTCAAAAAGTAGTACGTAGTTTAATTCGATTTCAATCATAAGTATTACTTATTATTATATAAGTGTATATAAAATGCATAAGCATATAGTAACATCTTGTATTTTTAATAGTATTTAACATTAAACAATTTTTATAAGCATATTAAAAGCTAATGTGTTATAATATTAAATAATATGTAATGTAACACTAAACTACGTTTATTATTTTAAAGAATAATATGTAATGTAATCTTATGATTTTATTTAGACTGTAGATAATATTATTAATTATAACACAAAGGAGAACAAGTAATCATGTTGGCACAATGGTGAGTACATATATCTCCTCTTTGGCAACCAAGGTTCAATTCCCTCTAGTATACTGTAATTTACACGATATAATGTGTATGCCAGGCCTAGGGGCCGGACTGACCCGGGCATTCGGGGGCTTTGGAGGGGACCGGGCCGGGCCCAAAGGCCTAACCTATAGGCCCGTATTTGGCCCCTTAATCTAGCCCCTTAACCTTTCTTGCGAACTCGAACTCAAACGTAAAAAATAGATGTTCGCAATTTTCGGACCGGATCGAACGTATGTTCGACTTAGGTGCGGACCGAACTCAAACGTGTCTACGTTCGGTATAGTTAGGTCCGTTTACAGGCCTAACAATAGTCTTACTAAGGACATTCAATTTATGGGTAGTCACAATATACATAATCGAATGCATATGTATATTTTTTAGTATTTTTTAAGACTTGACCGGTGCAAAACTAATTCCAACTAACTAAATAATGAGTGAATCGGTCCAGTGACAATAGTCGAAATATATATAATTTGGTAGTGCATTCACCATATTAAACCTTAGAATTCTGAAATTAATTTATATTTTTTTATATGTATACACCATACACTAATAAAATACATAGACAATCCTCAAGTTATCTATTTTGCATTCAATATTAAAATTATATTCCAATAAGTTTTCAACAGATTTTCTCCTCCTCAATTAGCATAGAATTTAATTTCAATATAAATATTATTTGAAAAAAAAGTGTGAAATTCCTCTCACACTCTTGTCAAATGTAGATTTAGTTGAAAATCTAGAATATTATCTTATGAGCTGGGATTCCTTGCTTCTCTCCAATCACCAATCCGCGTTGGCGTTGACCAAAGACTTGTACTATCATTATTCCAAATAATTAATGCTCAATAATATAAATGTTGACTTTCTCCCCCTCTTATTAATAACTCAAATCACATTCGGCCTCTCGAAGTTTGATGCCAACAATAATGGCTACACTCACCACCACTCACCATAATCATTTTCATCTTTTATTCATGATCATATCTAATCTTATTAGTCTAGCGATATCTGATCTCGGTACTGCCTCGCGCTATAGCCCCCCGTATTCGCCTACGACGTGCTTTGGGAACGACCCCACGCAGTTTCCCTCGAGCAACTTATTCGCGGCCGCCGGGAGCGGGATATGGGATAATGGGGCCTCATGTGGAAGGCAATACTTGGTGAAGTGCATTAGTGGTAGTATAGAGGAGGCTTGTGTTGCAGTTGATGGACCCATTCAAATCAAGATAGTTGAGTTTGCTGGAAATGTAATTTATGCAACCTCATCTCCAGGTGCCTCTATCATATTGTCGGATGCTGCTTTCCAGGCTATAGCCAATGTCTCAATCTCCCTCGTCAACATTGAATTTCAACAGTGAGTATTACTCATCTCTCATCTCTTTCTTCATTTTAATGATCTAGTTTAGCCATTTGTTGGGTTATGATAGATTGCATGATGTAGTTGAGAGTTCTGTAACTCGTGCAGATTGTTAACGCGCCTGTTATAATACTTGGTTCCAGTGGTATAATAATTGAACACATAATATAAAATTAGTTGTAACGTAAGAGGTTATTGGTAACTCAGTTCAATGTCAATGTAGTACATATGTCTGGAACAAACCTCCCAAGGATGAATCTGTTAGGAATCTGTATCTGTTGTAAGATTAATTAAAGTTTCCCAAAACTAATATCTAATAAGTTGATGAGAAGCTGTGTCTTGTTGTTGCTGCAGACTTTACTAATAAACACTACAAAAATTGTTATAAGGACTCGGACCCTATTTTTATATCTCTGAATTAGGTGTTTTTTTTTCATAAAATGAAAGAGTCTAATTATAAGCGTCACAAATTTCACAAGACTCTTCGTTTATGATTTAATATTTGAGCACTCATCAACAATGAGCATATAGACTCTGTTTATAAACTACATATAGAGATACTAGGTTTAATTATAATAGAAAATATTTACTCCCCTCCTTAATCAAGTATTCCTAAAAGCCTGTTAGAGACTCTATTTTCGCCAGCTTCCTAAATCTGCGATGAATCTGACCCCATGATGAGAGCTGCCCTGATTCTGCCCTGAATATGCCCCCATGACGAGAGTTGCCTTAATTCTACCTCATACACATCTCAACAGTTTGGTTTCACATCTCAACAATCTCCCACTTGAACACATATTTAGGACCACCATCTTCAAGTCTTGAATTTACAATAACACCCTGAGTTCATCATCCCCGAACTCCCATTTAAGCCGAGAACGACTTTAAAATGTACTTCTTACCGATCTCGGAACATCCTTGAATTTCACCAACATAGTTATCGAAGAGACATAACCAAAACAATTGTCTTGTTGGACTTTTCCCACATTCAGATGGGCAACATGTTCACTCTTTGTGTCCCAGACCTTCTTAGTCTTCTTCCCAAATATTTTGGAAAACCTCCAAGGCGGAATCAGTCATCTATAAAATACCTCTTCGCAAGCATCTTGGAAAATCATCAATGTTTGTCGAGTAAATTGCTGAAATTGTCCCCAAAAGTGGATTCAGGTTGTCTTTTGGTCATTAAAAGTACAAAAGTTGTAAATCAATCCACAATATTGGCCAACGGTTACAGATTGGTTCAAAATTTAACGGCGTTGTTAAATGTTAGCGTCCCACGCACCTCGTGAGTTACACGCGTTATTAATAAGTTACAACGATAAAAATAGAATAGGCTTATGAATCAACTACAATCGCCATTGGGCGCTAAAAATTAACGTCTTACTTAAATTTTGGACCAATCTGCAACCGTTGGCCAATATCAGGGACTGAGTTGCAACATCTGTACTTTCGAGGACCGAAAGGCAACCTAAACCCACTTTTCATGACCATTTTAACAATTTGCTCAATGTTTGTACAGTTGATTTTCAATAATGTCACAATAATTTGCCATGGGCCCAATAGCCTGCTTAATTATAGTTAGAGATAATGTGTCTCATATTTTCATTGTAATAGAGTTAGTACTTACTCGAACGGTCTATCAGTTACGAATTTTGATATTACTCATATTTTCATCTCTAATCTATAATATAAAAAAATACATAAGCTACACTTATGAGATGGAAATTATATTACTAGGCCTTTCAACATTTTTTGCAATCTACAACCTGTCTTTTCATGTACAAAAGATTATCCTAACTTTTATATGTGTTCCATTATGCAGGGTGTAATTAGAGGGAGGTTTCAATTGAGTCAAAATTGAGAAAAGTAATTGCTGTTGAGTGTTGATCTAGCTTCAGAGTAATCTTGCGTTGACTTGACTTGAAGACAAGTAAACCATTGGCCACGCTAGTAAAATTGGTTAATCATCTTATATGAATGTGATTATTATTATTATGAACACTTTTTTTCGTGCATTCCAATTAACAAAGGATTTAGGAGATTTGAAGTGGCGTTCAAAATTGACTATATTTTCTTTTGTGATATTACTATTAAGTTTTAATTTGGAGTGCAATAACACTTGTGAATAGAATTAATAAATACTACCTCCGTCCCTAAAAGATTGTCACATTTTGACTTTTGGTGGTCAACAAAACACGATTTAAAACATAAATATCTATTATTCTACATGCAAAAAAATTATAACAAATTAATATTTCAAAAATATATATTGAGACGAATCTAACAAGGTCCCACAAGACTATATTATTTATTATCGTTTAGTGGGAATTCATGATCAAATTTTGTAATATTTGACTAACAAAAGTCAAAATGTGACAATCTTTTAGGGACGGAGGGAGTAATAATAAAATGATAAAAGTTATATAACTCAAAAGATTTTACAGTATCTAGAAAAGTTATACATTTCATTTTTCCTTCAACACATTTTTTTTTAATAAATTAGCGATGAGTTGAGTTTCGAACCCAAGACCTTTTGGTCATTTACAAAAGTCTTTTCCACTAGGCTATTCAATTAACTCCCTTCAACACATTTTGAAAATAAAATCAAAATTTTGCGAGATTAGATTCCAAACCTCTTCCAAAAAAAATACTAGACGATTATTTAAACATTGATCTTCTATTTATATTTGGACATATTTCAAAATAAGATATAAATAAAAAAACAAGGGTTAATTGCCGAATACATCACTTAGTTTTCACCAATATCATTAGTTGATCACTTACTTTTTAAATGGTCCTATTTGATCACTCAACTTTTAAAAGTGTCTCAGTTGGTCCATCAATCACTTTTCTGTCTGGGTAACGACCGGTCAACGCACGTGATGTTCATGTGCCAATTTAGACATCACTTATTTTTGTTTGACATTGGCCCCTCAAACACATGTGATGCCAATGCCAAACAAAAATAATTTAAACAAAAAAAAGAGTTATTTTATTTTATTTATTTTTAAAATAATTCAATAAAAGTGTATAAATAAAGTGTGTATTCAAGTGCACATGCTTGCACTTGAACAGGTCTCCTACGGAGTGCAACGAACCTGAGACATACACACACCAAAACAGTAAAATGCATATGTGAGGTTGCGTAAATATCCAATCGAGCACGACACTCTTTAATAGTGTTATCAACGAGTTATGCACTTATTACTTGTTGAAATCACGTGTCTAAAGGTCGTTGGGTTCGATGAGGGATCCACTATACACATTCAAATAGTAGATTACTATTGCACTAAATGGCCATTTTGTCTCCCCATTTAATTTCCTCACTTACTACACTTCCAAATAGGGGGCAGAATTATCATTTTATGCTACAGTAATCCACTATTTGAATGTGTATAACAGATCAGGTCCGATGAGTTAAGCAGTCGCTAGTTTCACCACCAACGAGCGAACTACTCCTTCATAACACAAGTAACGAGTTGGCGACTCATTAGTAGTGTTAAAACCATGTGCTTTTTGTTATTATTTTTAATTTTATCGTTATTGTTGTTGAAACTATTATTATTCCAAAAGCTCTTATTTTATTATGATTATTATTATTACCAATATTTTACTATTATTGTTATTATTATTTAGCCTCCTTATTACTATTATTATTTTTATTATTGTTGAGTAATTATTGTAGTTATGACTTATATTATGTTATTATTATTTAGCCTCCTTATTACTATTATTATTTTTATTATTGTTGAGTAATTATTGTAGTTATGACTTATATTATTATTATTATTATATTAGTTATCATTCTTCTTATTATTATTATTATTATCATCATTATTATTATTAATATTGTTATTATTATCATTATTATTTTTATTATTTCAAATAAAAAATGTAAGTTTTAGTAAAGAAAAATATAAAATTATAGAATTGCGGTCAATAATTTATTTTCACATATAATTAGCTTGTTATGAAATAATTGTAATTAGACTTAATATTTTTTTGATCTTTTTCTAAAATATGAATAAAAAAGTAATTCTAATGTTATAAATATTTACAAAAAAAATGAAAACATACCCGTAATAGATGTTCATATTTTCAAATACCCAACATTAAAATATAATTTCATTGTAATACACAAAATGAATACATGACAGTAATAAATTAACATGAGAATAAAAAACATGACATAATGGTTTAGGAATACATAAACATTTTCAATAATATCTTTATTTAAATAACTTAAAAGTAGATTGTACAGAATATTCATTACCATAATAATGTGGGGCAAATGGCACCGGATATCACTAATGTTTGATTTATTTACCACATTTATCACTGACGTTCACTTTCGTGCCAAAGACATCACTCATGTTCCAATACTACCCAACCCGTCTACGTTTCGCCAATTTTGCAATTTTAAACACAAAAAATTAGAAGGGCAATTTAGTCACGCCACTTTTACGTTTTTAAAATTGCATCTTTTCAAGATTGTACTTGTTAAATTTTGGGGCTTTTCAAAAATTGAACATGTGTCGTTTCTCAAAAGCTTCAATTGATGGCCAATTAGGGGGGTAAATGCAATAACTAGAAGTAGTTACTAATAATTTTAAGTGTTGTGACTAAATTACCCTTCGAACTTTTTTGCTTAGAAATGCGATTTCATCAAAATTGGCGAAAAGTAGACGGGTTGAATAGTATTGGAACATGAGTGATGTCTTTGGCACAAAAGTGAACGTCAGTAATAAATGTGGTAAATAAATCAAACGTTAGTGATATCCGGTGTCATTTGCCCTAATATTAATCATCAATATCACCATCACCATCACCATCATCATCATTAGCACTAGGGTTAATATCATCATCACCATCACCATTAGCACTAGCGTTCTCATCATCAGCAGAGTGAAGTTGCTCGTTATTTTCAGTCCAAACATGATATGGATATCCATGACAATCTGGAGGATCTCTTTGGAAATTTTGTTTGTTGCTCGGTTAGCCCCACTATACTGGTCAATCGTGGTTGGCGATACACCGGGCAACCTCCACTGCTTGCATAGAGTTGCAAGTCCTCCAAGTTTCGCTGCATGTATGGATCTATCCCTTGTTGTGACTACATGAATTGGGACATGTTTTGTACATTTGCCGTATAGGTAGTAACCGATGTTGTCAAACAAAGCAAAAAAAAATGATAAATTATGAGCATGATGATAAAGATAATACAACTTAATGCCAAATAAAATTTCAAGTAATCATACTTGTTGTGACACACAATACATTATGTCTGTGCCGACACCTATGTCTCCATGGGCCGGGTAATGCAATCTGGGATGGATCCTCAAAAAATACCAATTTATGTAATCCTCTGCGGTCTGTGTAGCTATATACACATTGGGACTCATTCGATAATAGGAACATTATCAAACTGCATGTGATTCCAGGCCCAATCAGAGTCAGCATAAGCCTTATTGGAACTCCGGGCTATTAGTTCTGTACACATCAAAAGCTCGATAGGCGCTGTCGGGATTTGTTGTATCTTTCCGAACTGGCTCACCACTCGGTCAAACATATACGCCTCAGTGACCAAATGACTTCTTATGAAACAATTATAGAATTTAACTCCTCTATGTACTAATTATGTTATAAAACGAATTGTACATACAAAGTTTTCTTACATCTTCCGCTGTCAGTTGTTCCAACTGGTTTCGATAGGCTAGCAATGAGCTGGGCTTGGTTAACGGCTCTTGCTATCGGCCCATCGTTCAGCACGAGGTCGGTCTAACCGCCACGTGTCGCCTACGGGCCGGTTGAACAAAGGAAAGTACTCGAATATCCAACACTTTAATTTGAAAAAAGAAACATGAAATAAGTTTGGTTACATTTTAGTAATAAAATTTAGTAGTACATAATTCGGTTTAGTCATACCTCAAGTAAAGTTAAGCATCCTGCCATTTGTTTTGACTTCCGCCGCGAAGCTTTCCCAAGGTGGTGATAACAGAATGCAAGAGTCCCAGTGGCAAGCATGTTGACACCTCTAGCGGAGGTCTCGGGTTCGAGCCCTCTTGCTAGCAAGGAAAGTGGTTAGAGAGATGATTTCTCTCACTAGTTTGATGCTAGTCGCCTCTTTCCTTGAATTTACGAGTTTACGAATTGTATTGATGTTTGATTGTAATGGATTATTCGTATTAATAAAATCAAAGGGTAACCCCCTTTTTTCAAAAAAAAAAAGGAATGCAAGCGTCCCGACACCCCAAGCGTATACCCCGACATAAGGCAAGTCCCTTAGTAAGCTGAAGTACTCGAGCCAGATGTGCGTGCCCTACTTGTCTAGAAACAAGGACGAGAGCGCAATTGCTTCGTTGTTACCTTGGGCCACTTTCTTGCAAGCATTTTGTAAGCTTCTCAACAAAATGGGGCTTTTGTTGGTCCTCTTCACTTACAACATAAGGCAACAAAGCCTGCTCCTCAAAATATCCCTTCCCCTTAACCGGGTTGACAATTCTATTTTATAAAATTGTTTGTTTAGAAAATTGTATGTTCATAAAATTGTTTGTCCATAACATTGTTTGTTCAGAAATTTTATGTTCATAAAATTGTGTATTCACAATATTTACGATCAGATTAATGTACAAGTTATGTTAAAAATTTGTTAAAATTGTTAACATTGCTTACTAAATTTACGATAAATTCAAATTTAAGATAAGATTACCAATTATATAAATATACTATGTACTTAGCTTGGTAAGAAGTAATAATACTAACTATGTACATAAAATTTAAGATAAGTTTAATAATGAATATAAAATTTACACTAACTATGGACATAAAATTTAAGATAAGTTTAATAATGAACCTATTCTAACATATTCTAACTAAATTTAAGATACTTTAACTAATATATTCACATCTTAACATATTCAAATTGTATAGCCTAATTTTTGTAATTTATATATAAATTTGAGAAAACAAAATTATTGCTTAAATTGTTATATTAATTTTAAAAATTATCATTTTATAAGTAATCACTTTTACAATTATTATATTAATTTTTAAAATTATATAATTTTCAAAATTTGATTTACTATATGAATTTTCAAATTTTCGAGATTAATTTTCGAAATTAATATATTAAGTTTTAAAATTTCCACATTAATTTTTGAAATTATTATATTAGTTCTCAAAGTTTCCGGAGTAACTTTTGAAATTATTATACAAAATTTCCAGATTAATTATCGAAATTAACATATTAGTGTTCAAAATTTCCTGATTAATTTTTGAAACTATTATATTAATTTTTAAAATTTCTAGGTTCATTTTTGAAATTTAATTATTAATTTCATTATTTATATTAACATAATTCGCAATTAAACTAACATAGTTTGGAATTAAACTAACATAATTAGAAATTAAACTTACATAATTCGAAGTTAAATTCGAAATTGAACTAACATAATTTGAAATTAAACTAACATTATTCGAAATTAAACTACCATAATTTTGAATTAAAGTAACACAATTCGAAATTAAAGTAACATAATTCGAAATTAACCAACTAACTACATTCGAGTATCGAAACTAAAGCAACATAATTTTCAGAATTTATATATATTATTTTCGAAATTAACTAACTAACTAACATGATTTAATCGAATAGCCTAGTGGAAAAGGCTCTTGCTAGTGACCTGAAGGTCCAGAGTTCGAAACTCACCTCATCGCTAATTATCAAAAAAAAAAACTAACTATCCGAGGGTGACCAAGCCCTCGGCAGTTCCAAGTTAAGATTTTCATTCTTCCCGGCTGGGCTGCACATCAGCCTCAAACCTCACAAGGGATTGCAGATCTGAATGAAAAATATATTTTTTGAGAAAAACTACTAGCGAAAAGTTAGAGAAAAAAAAACCTTAGAAAGAACCTAGAGAGAATATATGGAGAAATACTCTGAAAAGAATCTTCAGCTCTGGGATCTAGAAAATCAAGGCGATTTTGATTGTGTGAATGAAAAGATATGACGAAATTTTCCAAACGATTTTGAAAATAAAAGATGCTCTAGAGAGAAAACCTAGATAGAAGATGCTCTAGAGAGAAAACCTAGAGAGAAGATGTTAAGGGCCTACCAATTATATATCTTTTTACTATTAGTTATTCTAATCTCAATTGATAATGTTTCATGTTTGCTTTACATTGTTTGATTATTAAACATTACAATAATAACATTATAATATTAATAGTTAACCGAGTTCATATATAGTTTTTTTTTTTTTGTAAATTAGCGATGTAGTGAGTTTCGAACCCAGGACGTTCTGCTCACTAGCAAGAGCCTTTTCCACTAGGCTATTCGGTTAACTCGAGTTCATATATAGTCTTAATGCTAATATTTTTATATCGATATTAGTTCATCACTTTTCAATTCTAAAATTATTAACTTAACACTTATTTATTAATAAATATAATTTTTAAATGTATAATTTAATTTCTTATTCTTAATTTAGTAAAATAATATATACTTCCTCCATTCCTAAAAGATTGTTACATTTTGACTTTTGTTAGTAAAACATTACAAAATTTGATCACGAATTCGCATTAAACGATAAGAAATATTATAGTCTTGTGGGACCTTGTTAGATTCGTCTCAATATATATTTTTGAAATATTAACTTTTTATAATATTTTCGTATATAGAATTATAGATATTTATGTTTTGAATCGTATTTTGTTGACCATCAAAAGTCAAAATGTGACAATCTTTTAGGAACGGAGGGAGTATATAATTTTTTTCTAATTTTGGAGCCCTTCAAAATGGGACCTAGTACGACCACATCCCGCTATGGGTAAGGGCGGGCACTCTTTACAAAAACAATTTCGTCTCACCTCCAACATATTTCAATAATAAGAATAGGCATACAAAATTGGAAAACCCCATTACACGACAACAATGCATTTCTTTTATCTCCTACCAACCTACGGGCTATGGTGGTTAAAAGTTCAAGTCTTAAAGACTATCTGTAAGAATATTGTGGAATGGATGATGTGTATTACTGAATAACGATACATATTTATACATGAAGATGCATACCACTACGAGCTAATACAGTCAACTAATGAGTAATGACCATTAGTGCTAATAATAGTCACTAATGCTAATAATGGTCACTAATACTATATGGTCAATGGTCAATGGTCAAATATACAACTAATAGTGTCAATGGTCAAATATACAATTAATGGTGTAATAATTCTAATACACCCCCTCAGTCGGAGCGGGAGGAGGACGGATGCTCAGACTGTCTCGAAAGTCGGTGAATAACACTTGAGGAAGCCCTTTGGTGAAGATGTCTGCGATTTGGAATCTTGATGGCATATGTCGGACACGAACTTGACCACGGGCAACCTTTTGGCGAACAAAGTGTATATCTATCTCAATGTGCTTGGTCCGTTGATGCTGAACTGGATTCTCGGATAAATATTTATACATGAAGATGCATACCACTACGAGCTAATACAGTCAACTAATGAGTAATGACCATTAGTGCTAATAATAGTCACTAATGCTAATAATGGTCACTAATACTATATGGTCAATGGTCAATGGTCAAATATACAACTAATAGTGTCAATGGTCAAATATACAATTAATGGTGTAATAATTCTAATACTATCAGATTGATCGTTCAAATAAATACTTTGAGATGGTTGTTTGGCTTACATAGAAATATGTGAAAATGAATAATATGCTGAGGAGGGAAACAAAAGATACATTCTTTAACAATTTCAGAGAACTGGACACACCGAAATTGGGAATTGTCAAACAAGAATACCATCGTTTTAAAAAAAAAAAACCTACTCATCACCTCTTACAATAAGAACCGAACTCAAGACCTCTAAGTCATCGGAAGATCAATCTAAATAAGAATACTATCATTAAAGTCATAGGGCTGTGAGCGAACGTAAAAGGTTCGATCTGGCTCGCATTATTCGGTTCGAAATCAAACAGTTCGATTTAGTTCGGCTCGCATATTCATAGAGAATTTTTCCTTATTTATACTGTAAAGTCCAGAAAAATCACTTCAACTTCATATATCTTTATTTCCTACTCATTACTCATGAGTCATCTCCCCCTCATCCGTCCAAATGTCCAATCGCATCGAACATTTTTGCAAACCAAACCGAACTTGTTCGCAATAGTTCGGTCCGGTTCGACCTCCTGCGAACCGAACTCAAAAGTAGTTACGTTCGGTATAGTTCGGTTCGTTTACAGATGAAACAAAGAGTAAGAACACACACCAATGTTATTCCTGAACCAACTAACATATCTCAACAAGGGCAACCAACAACCGAAACAAATGGTGTAGTTTAATCCTTAATATAACTTGAACTTAAAATAAAATGTCCAATTTTCGGTTTCGGCCCCAAATTAAATTTTTGCCTTAAAATCAATTTATTTTTACGGATTCTTACCTATTTTTAATGTCCAAGGTAAATTAAAGACTATTTTACATTATTCGTACCAACTGAGATTATTTCTACGAATTAATTATTTATTGGTCAAAATATAACTCAGTATATATTTATTAGAACTATTCCATCAATCTATTATTTGTATGATTGTGATGTAGTTTTTTTTAGGCGACTTAAATTGAATTTGAGGAACACAGCTGCACCAAATTATTGTCCGTATTATACCACATTATTGTTACAAGTACAATAATGTTACTCAAAACTCCAAAGATAGAGTCAAATTAAACAGCTAAATCTCCTATAATAGTCTTTGAAATTAACGTTTTGCATATTGACTATTAATATAATTGATTCCAATCATAAATAAACTATTAATATACTTAAATTAATTTGAATTATACGTCTCCTCGTCCCAATGCAGAATATAGAATATCAACTGAGGTATCGTTAGGGATTTAGTTTTTATACAACTCCCTGATCCTTTCTTGGATATATTCTATTGATCGTCTTTGTTTAGGGAAGAATGAAGAGGATTGAAGGAGAATTTAATATTTTATTATGTTTGGAAATTTAATTGCTTTTTATCTTAGGGGAAGTTGTTATCATAAATTAGTGGTGCAACTGGCAGGGTAATTCGGAATGAATACACTATTTGTGCGGCTCGAAAAAACCCGGGAATGGTACCTGCTCGTATCATTATCAAGTGATACTCGAGTAATTCTTTTTAATCGAGTGATACTCGAATAATTCTTCTTACTCGATAGCTTATCGGGTAAAATATGGGCTCTCTCGTGTAATTTTTATATTATATTATTATTTTAATGGCCAATATAGTATTAGTATTGAAAAGAATTACACACTCGCGGCCGGCGGCCCCGCTGAAAAAACCTCTGCTTCTCGATTATATCCAAACAAACTGCATTATGTGCGGGCATAACCAAGAGGAGATTGATCACCTCTTTCGATTATGTCCAAATATAGCACCAATGTAGTCCTCCTTCAGCTCCTTCGAATTTCATTCTAACCAAACACAACTCACCCAAATTCTTGTCAAAGCTATAAACCATAAACCCAATATAATCCAAGTTACTAGTCATCCATCCTATATTCTTATAAGTATTCTATGGAACATATGGTTATATAAAAACAACTTAGTTTTCAATCAACATAAATTTCACTTGCCTCAGCTTCTCTCCTATCGAAATACCATTTTGCATCAATAAAAAAAATACATCTTACTACCTCTAAACACTTTAGTAAAACCAATAGTATACGACAAATTTCTTATGCTGCAAACTACTCTTTTACCTTCCCTTGCCTAAATCATACATTTTCACATTCAATATACCCCCTCTTTTCACATACAACTTCAAGGTTCTATTAATCAAAATAACATCACCTTCACTAACACAATTACAATACAAACACCCTCACAAACTACCAATATACTATACCAAAACTACACTCTACAAGCCATTATTTTTTGTTTGCTTCTTATAATACAACATTCCCAATATAGTACACCAACAACTATATATTTAGTTTTTGACACTTTTCTTTCACATGTTCTTGTTAGGAATATGCAAAAGCTTTTCACAAGCACGGAATAGAGCTCTTTTTTGTCTATGCATCTTCCTCACTCAATCAGTATCTTCCTAATCATGTCAAAGATTGCAACTTATAAAGGTCTAAATGTAGAGTTAATCGAATAGCCTAGTGGACAAAAGGCTATTGCTAGTGACAAATAAAGTCCTGGGTTTGAAACTCACCTCATCGCTAATTTACAATTAAAAAAAAGATCTAAATGTAATGGGATTATGTTCCGTGTTTGTATGTTCTATGTTGTATGTTTGGTTTGCTCTTTAGTACTACTATGTTTGTGAACAATATTATGTCAATATAATGTTAATTATTAAAAAGAAAAACCCTGCTCGATACCCACTCTCGTCATTATGGAGCAATGTGAGGGTGATATGTTTGCGATCCGGCTCGATATGACCGGGTAATTACCTGCCTGGGTAAAGCACAAATGTGGTTAGGTAAACTGGTACCCTAGACTACCCAACTCGTCTGCAGCACTACTACTAAATCACCTCCATTACCCCTCATCTCCCTAAAATTCTCTCCCACTCCCCCCCCCCCCCAAATCCTAGGACAAAAGAATAGAATAACATATTTTAAATAGATTCTCCATATTTTTCCTCATTTGCCTAGCTCAAAATTATAGTACTCAAACAACAATAAAATATATTATCATTTCTATTTAATTTCTCTCCCTTATAATACTGCTAAGAATATTGTGGAATCGATGTTCATTGTATTATTGAATAATGATACATATTTATATAGGAAGATGCCTACCACTACGGGCTAATACAGTCAACTAATGAGTAATGACCATTAATGCTAATAATGGTCACTAATGCTATAAGGTCAATGGTCACTAATACTAATAATGAACACTAGTGCTAATAATGGTCAGTAGTCCTAACACTGTGGGCTTATGGGCTAGGTTACTTGCCCATTAGCCTAACACCCTCCCTCAAGTTGGAGCATGCAAATCACAAATGCCCAACATGGACAGTAGAAACTCAAACCTCTGTTTGCCTAATGTCTTGGTAAAGATGTCAGCCAATTGCTCAGTGGCAGGAACATTAGCTGGACGAATGAGACCTTCAACAATTGCATCCCAAATAAAATGACAATCCACCTCGATATGCTTATTGCACTCATGGAACACAGGATTCTTTGCCAAAGACAAAGCAGAATTACTATCATGGAAAAGAGACATCGATATGTGATGCCGAACCCCAAGACTTAACAACAACCCTTTGAGCCATTTTAGTTCACACAGAAGAGAAGCCATAGACCGATATTCAGCTTCAGCGGAAGATCGTAACACAATAACCTGTTTCTTGGTCTTCCAAGAGATAGGAGAACCTCCAAGAAACACGATATACCCAGCCTAGTGAGAGGAAAACTGGCCCAATCGAAGTCACACCAGCCAGATTGTGACAAGTTACAATCCTTGCGAAGAAGGATATCTTGGCCACGACACCCTTTGAGGTATCTCATAACTCGTAAAGCAGTATTCCAGTGATCAAGCCATGGTGCCTAGAGAAACTGAGATAAAATATGAACGGATTAAGCAAGATCAGGCCTGGTGAAAGAGAGATAAATCAACCGGCCAACAAGGCGCCTATATTTTTTAGCATCAGTTACTAAATCACTAGTGGAACAAGCTAGTCGATGATTCTGTTTCATAGGAAATGCCGCAGGTTTGCAACCCAACAAACCTATTTCAGAAATTATATCAAGAGTATATTTGCGCTGGCATAAGTACAACCCATCCTGACTTCGAGCGACCTCAACACCTAAAAAGTATTTAAGAGTGCCTAAATCTTTCATATGAAAACATCTGCTCAAATATACCTTGAAATCATGAATAGATGCATCATCATTACTAGAAATTATCAAATCATCAACGTAAATAAGCACATGGAGATGTATTGAGCCCTTAGTAAAAATAAATAAGGAGTAATCAGAATATGATTGTCAAAAACCATACTGCTTCAAGGATCCTGTAAGTTTGGCAAACCAACATCGGGGTGCCGGTTTGATTTGACAATTTCATTTTTTGGATGCACCTGCATCCACTTGTTAGTGTCCAACCAAAAACACTTGAACTCTATGACGTTGTCATACATCAACTTGTACGAGAACTCCAAAATCTCCTCTTTGACACCATAGTAGTCAACATGGTCTTCATCCTCATAACAAGAACCTTTGACTCAAATTCTACTATTGTATGTGGTCTTATTACTAACATCGCTTTGTCTAATGTCAAAGTAGTACCCATTGACGTAGTACTCCTTCTACCTTCTGATTTCTGGAGCAGGCCTTACTTAGATGGTCTTGACCATCCTGAGTGAGTCCATAATTTCGCCTATGTGCGTACGAAACCATGTAGTTAAATGATTGGTGACGTCACGATTCTTTTCTTCCTCTGCTGAATCGGGATCCAACTCCTCATTGCATCATGGTACGACCTAGGACAAAATCGTACATTGTTAAGTTATTTACCAAATTATATAATAAGGATCCAATTAAATTTTAAAGGTACAATTATTGAAAATGTTCATGTACTTTAGGTATGCTGCAAAGAATATACACTTGAGGTTGTTATAATTTATAGGTTTCATGTAACTTTTGTTTGACAACAAACGTGCCACGTCTGGGTAAGAAAACAACGACAAACGAGTTAGGTCTTTCGGTTGGTTTGGCACATCGTGCCTCCTAGGCCGAGTTAGATCGGTTTCTAATCCTTCTTCGAAATATATAGAACAGATGTTGCCTCGTATATTGACCCTTCCGTAAGTACCTTTTGCCTTACCATTCTCTTCAATCCCCCTAGAAACCTCCAAATGTTTAGAAGATTAGTTAAATAAAGAAACAATTAAAAATAATTGTAAATTTTAATAAAGTGAAATAGTACTCACAACTAGAAAGGGTACATCCATCTTTACTGCACGGGACCACCATTCAAAACTTCATAAGCCAAATGAATTGATATGTCCTCCATTACATCCATCTCTACATGTTGCGCCCTAATTCCTCCACACGTTCCACATTTAGAGTCGTTGTTGAAATATCTCGAAAGAAATAATACCAGTCTATAATGGTTTCCCATTTGGGTATATATTGTACATGGCGGAGAGCTACCGGAGGTAAGTGTTGCAACAATAAGATGGATGTCCTAGCTCTTAAATCCACTGAAATTCATATTTCGTGTACACCTCGCAATGTTCGAGGCATATCCATTTGGTAATTGCAAATGCTCCAACCATTTCCTAACATCCTTTTGCTGCACGGGTTTAAAGTGTAAGTGGCTTTGGGTTTCTCTTTCCTTCCAACAACATCCAACATATATAACTCTAATCTTGAACAATGAGTCTACAGGTCAATTCTTGCCCGTTCGCTGTCTTTCGTTTTCCCTAACACATCCATTATAGTATGTAATATATTTACCTCATTATTTTTCTTCGTATGCATGTAGTCGATATTGTCTATGTGTTTTTTGGTCGACCAGGAGTTCAACTCCCAAGAAATACTCTCGTACCAATTGTGATGAACATTATAACTAGGCTTATTTATTTTTCCTCCCAACTAAAAATTCTTCAACTACAATATAATATTTTTATATAGGGGTATAATAGTACTTTACCCTAATATATAAAACCACTGTTTTGTGGTATGTATATAACATCTCAGCTTTAATGAGATGATTTCTTTTAATGATATCCATTCAATTAAATAATACTCTCTATTTCGAAAGATAAAGAACAATATTTCGAAAGACAAAGAACAAGAGATTGACGATAAGTTTTAATTCACTAATTTTTAAAGTAATTATAAATGATATCTGCCCATTCATTAAAATAATACAAAAGATATTGAAAGAACAAGAACAGATAGATCGAAAGCGGCGAGTATATTCTAAAACAGCTATACACAAATAAAGGTTTAGAACGGTTTAAGTCAATGGAATAAAGTGTAATCTTGATTTAGTGATTATCGATTCAGTTTTCATAATTGAAAGTTCTATTCGACAAAAAAAAAGGGTATAAACTATTATCACAGCCCCTATATAAATATTTTAAATATTTATTACTCTAGTTAATTACCTAATTAAGTTCGTAAGTTTTAACAACAAAAAAAAATGTGACAACTTCATTTTAAGAAAGAACGAAAAAGTTATAATCTCAATTATATTACTCAATCCTTTTTTAATTAATATTTTAGGCTTTTTTTTTTCAAATTTTGTTAGATGACGCCTTATATTTTCAAAATAATATTTGGTGGATTTTTTCTTTTAAGTCTCTCTCTACTGTATTTAAAGTGCAATAAGTATAGTCAAGACATTTTGCCCCAGTGGTAAAGCATGCTGACACCTCTAGCGGAGGTCTCGGTTCGAGCCCTCTTGCTAGCAAGGAAATTGGTTAGAGAGATGGTTTCTCTCAGTAGTTTTGACTCTAATCGCCTCTTTACGAATTATATTGATGTTTGATGATTGTAATTGATTATTCCTATTAATAAATTTAAGGATACCCTTTTTTTGTAAAAAAGTGCAGTAAATATAATATCAATAAATGAATGTAAGTGTTTATTAATTCATTAATTAAAAATATATGTATAAAATCTCATTCTATCTTAATTGAAGTGAAAATGATTAGAACGACAACTAAGAAAACGAAGAGTATATTATTATCCATTCATTATTCCATTAGTTCCACACATAATTAGGCGTTCATATTAAATTGATATTCTAATTTATTTGGGTCATTTCGCCCACTACTGAAAATTGACTTCTAAAATTTCATTAAGCTTTCATTATTTATTCGAAAATGGTCTAGATTGTATTCTCAATTGAAGTCTTAAACTAAATGTCATTAAATCACATTTAATTGTATTGTATCTATATCACAAACTTATTTTTTTTGTTGATGATTCATTGATATTCCTAAAATGATTCAAAATTTGTTACTTTTTTAATATTATTTAGTTGTTAGAATTTTATTTTTACAAAAAATTGATCCGACCAACTCATTAAATAGAAAAATGCAATGATTACATTAGTTAAAATGTAACTGTCATTAAGCATTCATTATTATTCCTAAAATGATTCAAAATTTGTTTTTTTTTGTTTAGTTGCTAGAATTTCATTTTTTATAAAAAAAATTGATCCGACCAACTCATTAAATAGAAAATAGCAATGATTAGTTAAAATGCTAATGTCATATCATCTGCTTATATTTTAAATAAATAACTTTTTATTGTCCAATCCATTTTCTTACATGCCAAAATAAACCTAAAATGACTGAAATTTCGAAATTTCGTGTTAATCTATTTTCTAATCGATATTGTTTGCAACTTCGGCATTGAAATAGAAAAAAAGTCCCTTGCGTTATTATTTCAATCGACCTTTGGCTTTTTTCTTTTACGTGTTTGTTTCATATTCTTTGATTTCTTCTTTATCACGTGCTTGTTTTAATAAAATGTAAAACTGTTATGCTAATAATATGTATGCACCCGTATCTTGGAGTACACACCAAAAATAAATTGTAAAATATGTCTCACCTATTCAGAGATTAGAGCTTTCCCGTTAACTACTTTATCAATGCAAATTGAAGGAGGTATGTTTGTTTTAATAATAATAATAAGTTGAATCACAATCTTAACCGCCTCGTTGCTCCTGTCCAGTGGAGTCGCGAGGAGGTAAATCATGAAATTTGCGTCAGATGGTCATGGGATTTGAAGTTGTCCATTAACCACTTCCACAACAAATTTTGCCTCATAACATAATCGAATCCACGCACAACAGTAGAAACAAGGCGTAAATAAATGATCCTTTACGACTTCCATGGACAACTAAGTCCATATTAAATCTTATCGTTAGTCTCTTGCAAGTGTTCTTTAACGTAACCAAATTAGTGCATTATTGTCCTCCCAGAGACGATAGCTTTGTTTAGAGCCGCCTAAAGGAGAAAAAATATATTTGTAAAGATTTCATATTTATTGTATTTAAGCTTTAAGTCTTATTAAAGGTTTTGTTTGGCTCTTTACTAGTACTCCTATAATTTATGTTTTGACGTTTTGACGTCATTGATAATGTATTAGATAAGTATGATTATGTGCTTTATCAAATATTAGAGATAATCATTAAAATTGTTCACGATAATAGCATCAAGTTTCACTTTGATGATCTTGTCGATGCCTCAATAATTTAGTGGCATTGACACAACCTTTCATGAAAAAGGTCATGGGTTCGAATCTTGTTAGAGACAAATTTGTCTTATATTATACTCTAACTCTTTATTTGTTAGAAATTTTTGTATTCGTACCATTGTATTCATAATTCATTACTAATTTACAAAAACAAAAATTCGCTTTGATCTTCAAACTAACACTTAATTAAATCTTATTACTTAGAGATGTAATTTGATCATTTATAGTGATACAAGAGTTGCACTTTAATCCCAAGTTTTCGTCACAGTGAAATTTAAGTTCTTAAGATATAACGAAAATATTATTTGGGGACCAAAGTCTAACGTTTGTCCACTTACCCGGCTAAAACTGCTAATGTCACATTATTTGAGACTAACGTACAATTTAATACCATTATTCGAGATCATTTCAACAATTATTTCTCAAATTTTACTTACTTCAATATCTATTTATATAAATAAACTGCAACAACCATTAATTAAATGATTTTTCTAGAATGTGCCCTATAACACATGTTAGGAAGTCAATAAAAAAAATGTTTGATAATCTTTAAAATTTGAAATAATGTTTTAAAATATGTTACCTTATATGCTTATAGTTATATATGTTGATTTTTATTTTCCATATTATTCTTTGACATGTGTCCTAAAGATATATTTTAAAAAGACAGTTAATAAAATTGCAATCATGTTTTTTTCATTGTGATCATGTTAATATACAATTGATAAGGTAATAATTGCATATCTAACATTTAATCATGTTAATTTACAATTAATAAGGTAATAATTGCATATCTAACATGTAATTAATATCAAATGACAATAATGCCAGCAAATCACAACACTCATCTGAATGGAGTCTAACGAAATCAATATAGGTAGTAGATACCATGAAATCGTATAAACAAAAAGACAAAAATCATACAACACTAAAATACGAGAAATTTTAAAGAATATACCCTCCTTTTCTTTTTCTTTTTTATTCCTTACCCTTTCTTTGAAAAAAATTAATTTAAGTACCCTTCCACTCAAAATGACTAAATTATCCTTAATGAAACACCCTAATTTTCTCTACCCTTCCCCCTTCTTTCTTCTTCTTTTGCTTCTTCTTCTTCACACTCCATCTTCTTCCGTAACTCTTCTTCTTCTTCACCAACCATAACCACCACCACCAACACCCCAAATTCGAAACCAACCATCACCTTCATCTTCTTCCCCATCACTTATTCTTCTTCACGAACATACTACAACCAACAATTTCAAATTCGAAACCGCCACCGCCTTTATCTTCTTTTTCTTTTTAACAAACCCACCACCAGCCACCACCTATTTCACCACCACCACCAACCCCCTCCACCAACCAACACCAAACATCCTCAATTTAAAAACACCATTTCACCAACCTTCACTCATCATCAACCACCACCACATACCAAAATCTTCCGCCCCCCCGCCCCCCCCACTTCACCCTCGCGTGGACAACTCCCCACCCTAACCCTACCTTCGGTCCCCTTCCACCACCATGAAAAAACATCCTAAATGCAAAACTGGTGTTTTTAACACATCCATCATGATTGCCATCGTACCCTGAGGTCACATGAGAATCATGATGGATTCACATAAACTTCTTCATTCAAAAAAAACTGATACACACTAATAAACACCTATAAACAATGTTCTGTAATCAAGAACACTTGATGACTCTCGGTGACTTCCTCATCGTGACTTCAAGGCACGATACTGTCACAATGGATTCAGTTCTAACAGTGTTTATCAGTATTTATGAATGTTTATCAGCTGTTGTGAGTGGAGAAGTTTTTGTGAGTCCAAAGTGAGTCACATCGTGACCTCATGGCACGATGCTATCGTGACTGTCTTCATACCCTGAAGTCACGATGACTTGTGGAACTTTTTTGTGGTTGGTGGTATTGTTGTTATAAAGCAGTAGAAGAAGAATAAGCTAAGAAATAAGTGGTAGAGTATTTTTTTTTGTTATGATTGGGGTTGGTGTTGGAAAGGGGGGTGTTTAGTGGTTGAAGGTTGGGGCTGATGACTTTTTTAATTGAAGAAGGAAGGTGGTGTGTTTTTTCAGTTGTGGTGGTGGAGGTATGTGATATTGGTGCCTATGGTGATGGTGATTGTTGTTATTGTTGGTGATGGCGACTGTTGTTGTTGGTGGTGGTGGTGATTGTGGTGGTGGTGTTAGTTGTTGATGGTGATGGAATGCTAAAGAAGAAGAAGAAGAAAATAAGAAAAGAGTAGTAACATCAAAGAAATGCGAGAGATTATTAAAGGGTAGTTTAGTCATTTTAAGGAGGAGAATATTCAAATCCAAAAAGAAAAAAAAGTAAACGGGATAAAAATAAAACAAAATAAAAAGAAAGGAGGCATTCTTCAAAATTTCTCAAAATACCACCATAGCCTCCTTTAATCCCTTATTACAACTTCATCCCCTCCCCCCCCCCCCACTCTGTAGTTCCCATAAAAAAAGACCATACACCAAATATAGTTTGCATAACCAAGTATATCAACTAATGGCTTTGAATTCTCTCCTCCCAATTGACCTCAAGACCATATCTTTCTTGGACTCCTCCAAATTTCATTACAACTTCAACCTTTTCAAACTCCGAGGTTCTTCTCTCTCCGTATACTTTTTGTTCATCTGTATATGCTAATTGTGTATATACTGAATTATGATGAATTACTGAATTTAATTGCTGATTACAGTTAAGTTCTAGACTTTCTTGAATTATAGTTTCTTTATGTGCATCGGTTTGTTTGTTAATTTGTTTAGTGCCCATGTGAAATAGTAATGCTCAATTTCAAGAAAATCATCATTTTGGTAATGGGTAGCTCCCAAAAGTTTGAATGTTATGAAAATTCTGTATTTTCAATATCAAGATGCACCTTTTTTGAAGAACGATGAATGCCCAAGTTGTATATGTGTCTTTGTTGTGTACTTTTTTTTGTTTTTTCAAAAAGGGTGCAACACGAGGACTTTTCAGGGGTGACTCATGCTAGTACTGATCTTGACTAAGCACGCTTTATTTTGATTTCGGAGTTTAGATGAACTGTGTACTTGAGAATTCAATGAGTTAATGAGGTTTGGTTGATTTGGTTAGGTGGCTGTAATTTGAAGAGGAAGGGTAATGGTGGAATTTCTGGGAATAGAGTACAGTGTTCAGCACAGACACCTCCTCCTGCTTGGCCCGGCCGAGCTGTCGTGGAGACTGGGAGGAAGAGTTGGGATGGTCCTAAGCCTATCTCGATTGTCGGATCAACGGGTTCAATTGGGACACAGGTTTGCAAATCTTTATTCTGTTCAATGAGGTTTAGTTTTATTAAGTTTTTCTGATTCGAATCGAATGTGTTTACTGTTGTTGATTGATTCCCTTCTATGAATACCTTTATGTCCTTGTGGTAATAAACTAATCCCTCCTATACAAAAAGATTAGTCAAGTTTGCTCTTTGGTAGTCAAACTCAATGAACTTTACGGCATTAACTCACAAATATAATATCGATTTGCATCAAAATTACAGTGTTAGTAGAAAAAGTACATTAATGGTCAAAATTAACAAACTTTGATTTGTTAATTAACTCACATAACTTCGATTGGAACCACAACGATTATGTCCGAGTAAAGGAATGTAAAAATACAAAATTTTGATATATTTTTCACAAAATACTATATAACAAATTCAGAAATATTTGAAGTCAGTTTAAAGAGTCAATACATCAAAATTAGAAAATGAGCAATCTCTTAGAGATGAAAGGAGTAGTATAGAACACGCACACTCACATAAACACACTTGAGTTCAAAACTTAAAGTTAGATCATCAAAAGTAGAAAAAGTTACTATATTTTTGTTAAGGAGGGAATAATAATCATGAACATTTGGATATTGTATCTTGCTATCAAATGTATTTTGCTAAAATTGTGTTCTGCAGACACTAGACATAGTTGCCGAGAATCCAGACAAATTTAGAGTGGTTGCACTAGCAGCTGGATCAAATGTAACTCTTCTTGCAGATCAAGTAAGTAGAATTTGTTTCTTGTTTTCTTGCAAATGCATTAGAATACAATTATCATACTATGGATTAGAATGATTATCATACTACCTTGTCTGCTACACATTAAACAACCTCCTGCTTTGATCTGAATCTGCTTCTGCAGATATCAATACAGTTTTAAGAACGAAACACTTGAGTTTTCCTCCAAAGTTGTTAATTCTCTTTTATTGAGGACTAATAGTTCCTTGGAGAGGTGCAAAATGATTATGCATATTTGCAAAATTGTTGATACAAGTCAGATGCATTTACAGCCCAAACTAGTCGTTAGTCTGATCGAATTCTAGTGGGCATTACTTACAACTATCAGAAGTTTGAAATTAACGTGTTATATTATGATTCAGGTCAAGGCTTTCAAACCTCAATTAGTTGCCGTGAGAAATGAGTCATTAGTTGAAGAACTCAAAGAGGCTTTGGCTGACATGGAAGATAAACCTGAAATTATTCCTGGAGAGCAGGGTGTGATTGAGGTTGGATACTGTAGTTATCACTTTAAGTGTCAGTTGAGTGACTAATTAATAGTTACTCACGTAATTATTTTGTTTAGGTCGCTCGACACCCGGATGCTGTGACTGTAGTAACTGGAATAGTTGGCTGTGCGGGTTTAAAGGTAATATATTTATATGCTACAGACAGAAATGAAGCAACGTTAAAGGACAACAACATGTATACGCTTTTCTTGTCGCTACACTATAAATTCACTGTCTTGCAGGATGAGGGGTTCTTTTCATCACAGTCGTTTACTTTTTTTCTGAATGGTATCCCTTGAACCATACTTCACTGAAAGATGTATTTTTAATTGTACTTTTACAGCCTACAGTTGCTGCTATAGAGGCTGGAAAAGATATTGCACTGGCCAATAAAGAGACCTTAATTGCTGGTGGCCCTTTTGTTCTTCCACTTGCCCACAAGCATAAAGTGAAAATTCTTCCTGCTGATTCTGAACATTCTGCAATATTCCAGGTTGTCTAGTCTCTCTTAAATTTGTCGAAGTTGCAGAGTTGTCGGTTTTCAAATAGGTTTTATGATACAGAAGTTCATTATTATGTTAAATCAGTAATTGACCGTTATAACATCTTCGGATGCTAACAACGAAATATTTGTTCATTCAGTGTATTCAAGGATTGCCAGAAGGTGCACTGAGGAAGATTATTTTGACAGCATCTGGAGGTGCTTTTAGGTACATTGGACTGTTTAAAAAGAACCTGCAATTTATCTGCTCCATTATGGTTTGAACAACATGCACAACTTCATCTATCTAAGAGTCTTCATATATTGTGGATTCAAGACCTTATATATGTCACTTATGGTTTCAAGACCTCGTATATGGCACTGATTGTTTTATTTTTAATGTGTTCCATCGCTTCCATCAGTAATTGAATTTCTATGCCTCAATGAAGGATGTCTTTTTTTTCTGTAACAATTTTTTTCTTTAAACTATTTTGTTTCATGCTTATTGCTTATTTATTTATTTTTGTTGAGAACTTCCTCTATTAAAGCGGAGCATTTTTTCCGAAATTAATTGCAGGGATTGGCCTGTTGAACGGTTGAAAGAAGTTAAAGTTGCTGATGCCTTGAAGCATCCAAATTGGAACATGGGTAAAAAGATAACTGTAGATTCTGCTACTCTATTCAACAAGGTGATATTTTTTAACGACAGCCAGCAAACTTCTCAACATGAACTGGTGGTCATAAGTTTTGTTGTATTTATCTCAGGGTCTGGAAGTTATTGAAGCTCACTACCTTTTTGGGGCTGAATATGATGACATTGAGATTGTTATTCATCCACAATCAATCATTCACTCAATGATCGAAACCCAAGTATGACTTTCTATTACAGTGACAATCTTGTTTGCGACTTAGGAGAGCTCTCTAAAATTCTGTGTTCTCTACAACGTATTCGTTCAATCTATTTAGATCTTAGATCGTTTGTCCACTAATTTATGATTGCCCCAACTCCTCCCCGCTCTTCATAGGATTCATCTGTTTTGGCACAATTAGGGTGGCCTGATATGCGTTTGCCGATCTTATACACCTTGTCCTGGCCAGATAGAGTATACTGCTCTGAGATTACTTGGCCTCGTCTGGATCTTTGCAAGTAATCTTTTCTTCTTCTGGGAATGGACTTCTATTCAATATTTATAATTCTTATCTTCTTCTTTTCGAATGTTTTCATCTACAAAATTCAGTACTAAAAACTATTAGTTCAGGCTTGGATCATTGACATTCAAAGCCCCCGACAATGTAAAATATCCATCCATGGACCTAGCATATGCCGCTGGAAGAGCGGGAGGGACAATGACTGGAGTCCTCAGTGCAGCTAACGAGAAAGCCGTTGAGCTGTTCATCGATGAAAAGTGAGTCCTTGATTTTCCATCTAAAAGCTTCCAGTTCTTTTCGTGACAACGCCTTCATTAAGCATTTCGGTTCAATTGAAATACCCAACGACCTTTTGTTCTATATTTCAGAATTAGTTACCTGGACATTTTCAAGATTGTGGAGCTTACTTGTGACAAGCATCGAGCGGATCTGGTATCGTCCCCTTCTCTTGAAGAAATTATCCACTACGACTTGTGGGCTCGCCAATTCGCTGCCGGTTTGCAGCTACCAACTGGTCTAAGTCCTGCTCTTCTGTAATATTAGGTTGTATAGGTGTTCATTGGTCATTATTACAGAACTAATAAGGTTATGATTTGTGATAAGATAGATATAAACCTTTGTTGTCCATGCATAACTACAGTCCCAAGATGGTGGCTCATGGAGCAACTATGTTGTAATTTTTTTTTTGCAATTAATAGATGCCCTCTTCTAGCATGAAGTGTGTGTATGACATTTGTATCAAGTTATTATGACCCTTGTAGGCACATGGGGAGGCCATTGAGTCTCGAAATTTTTGGAAAACAGAGTATTTTTTTTGTATACGATACCATACTGAATGTAAATCATATACTCCTTCCGACCCTAAAAGATTGTCACATTTTGACTTTTGTTAGTCAAATATTATAAAATTTGATCATGAATTCTTATTAAACGATAACAAATAATATAGTCTTGTGGGATTTTGTTAGATTCGTCTCAATATATTTTTGAAATATTAACTTTTTATAATTTTTTCGCATGTAGAATAATAGATATTTATGTTTTACATCGTGTTTTGTTGACCACAAAAAGTCAAAATGTGACAATCTTTTAGGGGCGGAGGAAATAATATACTATTCGGGAGGGAGAAATTTACACTAATACGGGATTAGAGGCATCGATCTTTATTATGATGCCTTGCTAGGACTTGAACCCATAACCTCTAATTACGAAAGCCGGGTTGATAACCCTAAAGCCACGAGTTAAACAAACTCTTCGTATTCACTATTGTGAAAGAAAAAAAGTCTGTCTGAGAGGCGTCCAATTTTTTGGGAAAAAAAATTCTACTGCTTTTTCAAGATTTTATTTATATTTGAAATAGTTACGTTAATTACGGACACATTTCATTTAACAACATAACTTCATTCAAAAACAATTATGCAAATTGCAGACACATTTCATTTAACAATATAACATTTTTTTACATATCTTTGTACTTTTTATATTACTAACTTGTAGAAGATTTAGATATCTCTTATCACATTATATCCAAAAATGTGAACGAAAATAAAAGGTTTGATTTGACTCTTATTATTCGGCTCGTGGCTCAGTGTGCACTCGTAAACGTAAAACTAAACGGTAATATCTAATGTTCGGCAAACCGGATCAAGAGACTTGTATAATCCAATAGTAATTATTACTATAATTATTGTATCTGAAAGATTATGGTATATTTATTGATTGTCAGTCAATGTACAAGTCGACAATGCACAAAGTACAAGTTGGTGAAGCAGGTTATTGAGTATCAGTGAAGGTACAAGTCGTCGATGCACAAAGTACAACTCGGCAAAGCGTGGTCGTTATTCATTCCAAATTACAGTTATTAAAAGATACGCGGCCAATCAGAACACGCCACGTGTATAGCCGTTAGAAATGTTAGTTAGCAAGTTAGTTAGCTTGTTAGTTAGGGTTCTTGGAACCGAAATTAGGCGATTCTTATCCGTTTAATTTCTTGTTAATTGCTTATAAATAGAGCTAGTTCATATCATTGTAATCATCATTCAATAAAGAATTATCCCAATTATTCATCTATGAAAGTCCAATTTCTCTTTTCTTTCTAGTCGATATTTTTTCCTTTTTCTAGTTTAATTTTCATTTGTATTTCTGCAATCGTTTCTTGAATTCTTTGATGGTATCAGAGCTATAGGGTTGTATTCTTTCTGATTCAGAATGGCAAATGAAGATGAGATTGAGTACAAACCAAACAATCCCCTTTTCCTCCATAGCTCAGATCATTCGAGCTTGGTTTTAGTCAATGATTTGCTTACAGAGCATAACTATCAGACCTGGAGTAGGTCGATGATCACAGCATTGAAGGCAAGAAACAAACTGGTTTTCATTAATGGAGCGTTCCAAAGGCCGAACACTTTACATCAAGATTTCAATCAATGGGATAGAGTGAATGCAACTCTGCTTTCTTGGCTGCTGAATGCCATGGGAAAAGAGCTTGCTAGGAGTTTTTCTTATGCTACAGAAGCAGAACAGCTGTGGCTGGAATTGAAAGAACAATTTGGGGGTTGTGCTGGTTCAAGAACCTTTGAGCTAAGGAAAGAAATTTATACAACAAAACAAGGGAAAGATTCTGTTGTTGTGTACTATAACAGGCAGAAAGCTCTATGGGAGGAGCTAGTATGCTTAAGGCCCATGTTGAAGTTTGGTGACTATGAGGAAGAGAAGATGATGCTCTTCTTGATGGGCTTGAATGATGAATATGAAGGAAATAGGAGTCAGATCCTAATGTCTGATCCATTGCCAAACTTGGCAAAAACATATGGTTTTATAGCTAATGTTGAGAAACAAAGAAAGATTAGTGGTGTGAATACTGGAAATTTTATGGAAATGTCTGCTATGAATGTTGCTCCAAGAAGTTTGGGACAAAGATTTGAGGCACCAAGAGTGCAGAACACACAGAATAATCAAACAAGATATCAGACTAATGGGATGACCACTGGGAGATTTCAAGGAAAAGAAGATAAGTCTTTCTTGAAATGTGATCACTGTCAGAAGAAGGGACACCTGAGGAGAGACTGTTTTAAGCTGAAAGGTTTTCCAGAATGGTGGCCTGGGTTGAAGGATCAAAAGCCTAGGGAAAGGGCAAACTGTTCTCAAGGATACTCTACTCCTATGGAAGAAACAGGAACAGATCAGTTAAGCAACAAGGATGTGGTGGCTTTGATTCAGCAAGAGGTTGATAGGGCAGTGAAGGGAAAGGACATTGCTCTCCAGTCTGACACACACATGGCAGAATGTGCTCATTTTGCAAATGAAGTGATGATTGAAGAGGATGATCATTTCTCAGGTAATATCACTCCATGTTCAAAATTGCAAAATAACCTATTGCAGGGTCAATGGATCATTGACAGTGGGGCTACAGCTCATATGTGTAACAATCTGAATATGTTTAAAGATTATCAGCACTTGGAAACAACTATTGGTATAACACTGCCTGATAATACAATAAAGAAAGTTTGTATTAAAGGCAGTATTAGAATCAATGGTTGTATCACTTTGAAGGATGTCTTATATGTGCCTTCATTTAAATTCAATTTACTGTCAGTTCATAAAGCTTGTGCTAGTTCAAATATTCATTTTGAATTCAGTTCTAACAAGGTTGTTTTGCAGGATGCTAATTCCAAGAAGCTTTTGGCAGTAGCTTGGGCCAGGAGAGGACTTTATTTTCTGGCAGAAGAGAGTTTGATTGTAAATAGTGAAATAAGTGATAAACACAGTTGTCATAATATAGTTAGTGTCAATGAAGCAGCTCTTTGGCATGCTAGAATAGGACATGCTCCTATAGAAGTTCTGAAAAGATTGTTAAATCCTGCTATGCTTGATAGATTAGACACCTGTTTTGTATGTCCTCTTGCCAAACAGCAGAGGAAGATGTTTAATAAAAGAGCTGTTTCTGCTAAGGAAGTTTTTGATATCTTGCATCTTGATATATGGGGCCCTTATAAAGTGAATGCTAGGCAGAATGCACATTATTTCTTGACTATTGTTGATGATCACAGTAGGTTTACCTGGACTTTGTTAATCACTTCTAAGTATCAAGCCACTGGTATCTTTAGTAATTTCTTGAAAATGATTAAAAGGCAGTATGATGGTTTAGTTAAAAGAGTTATGTCAGATCATGGCAGTGAGTTTCTTAGTTCTGATTTCCAGTTTTTGTTGTCAGATCAAGGAATCTTGCATAACAAAGCTTGTGTATATACTCCCCAACAGAATGGGGTAGTAGAAAGAAAGCATCAACATTTATTGCAAGTAGCAAGGGCTTTGATGATACAATCACATTTGCCTGACAGTTTTTGGGGAGATGCAGTTTTGACAGCAACTTATTTGATTAACAGGATGCCTACTTCTATCTTAAACTGGAAATCTCCTTATGAATGTTTGCATCATTTAGCACCTGATATTTCTAATCTTAAGATATTTGGTTGCCTTTGTTATGCTACTAACACTTTACCTCACAAATCTAAATTTGATCACAGAGCTTTTGCATGTATTTTTATTGGTTATCCTAGTGACCATAAGGGTTACAAGTTATTTAGGTTGCATGACAATGAGGTTATTATATCTAGGGATGTAAAATTTCATGAAAATCTGTTTCCTTATGCTCCAAATTTTCCAGTTAATAGTTTAGTGCCTATTAATGAGGTTGCTAAGGTTGATTCAGTTGATGTTCCTGGACAAGTTGTGCTTACTGATTTATCTGTTGACACACAGAAGGCTTTGGATACAACTGATAGTCACTCTGGCAGAGTTAGGCAGCCACCTAATTGGTTAAAGGATTATGTAGTGGCTCAGTGTATGCAACAAAGGGAAAAGGATGATGATCTAGTACTGTCTTATGATGAGTTTTTAGCTAATATAGCTGAAGGAAAGGAGCCTGTTACCTATAGACAGGCTCAAGGAAAGCCAGAATGGGAAATTGCTATGACAAAGGAGATCCAAGCTTTGGAGTTAAATAACACTTGGGAGCTTGTTCAGTTGCCTATAGGACATAAACCTATAGGTTGCAAGTGGGTATACAAGATCAAGAGAAAGCCTGATGGGAGCATAGACAAGTTTAAGGCCAGATTAGTGGCCAAAGGTTACAATCAAATTGAAGGGCAGGATTATTTTGATAGTTTTTCACCTGTGGCTAAGTCAGTTACAGTGAGACTTGTGTTGGCTTTGGCTGCTCAGAAACAGTGGGGTTTACATCAAATGGACATTAATAATGCATTCTTGCATGGTTACTTAGATGAGGAGATTTATATGGCTTTGCCTGATGGTTATAAACCAGAATTAAAGGGCACAAAAGTTTGCAAATTGACAAGGTCTCTTTATGGCTTGAAACAAGCCTCAAGACAATGGAATCTTGAGTTTACAGCCAAGATCATTCAGTATGGATTTGTGCAGTCATATCATGATACTTGCTTGTTCACTTATCAGTCTAAAAATGAGTATATGATTCTGATAGTGTATGTTGATGACATATTGATAACTGGAAATTCAGATACAGCTATCATTTTGGTTAAGCAATTTTTACATGATCAGTTTACAATCAAAGATCTTGGACAAGCCAAGTATTTTCTTGGAATTGAGATACAGAGGTCTACAAAAGGAATGCTGTTGACACAGCAGAAGTACATTAAGGACATCATTTCAGATTTAAAGATGGAGAATGCAACAGCAGTAGCAACTCCTTTACCACATGATTGGCATGCACATGATCAAACTTCTCCCTTATTAGAAGATCCATCTGTTTATAGAAGATTGGTTGGTAGGTTGCTATATCTTAATTTTACCAGACCAGATCTTACTTTTAGTGTGCATCATTTGAGTCAATTCATGCAGCATCCTACTCAGCATCAATGGAAAGCTGCTCAACATGTGGTTAAGTATTTAGTTCACACCAAGGCTCATGGTTTGTTCTATCCAGTAGACAATGTTCCTTCTGTATCTGCTTATAGTGATAGTGACTGGGCAAAGTGTCCTATCACTAGGAGGTCTACTACTGGTTACTGCATCTTCTTGGGTAAGGCTTTAGTCTCCTGGAAGTCCAAGAAACAGCCAACTGTGGCTAGATCTTCTTCAGAAGCAGAGTATAGAAGTGCTGCTGCTGCCACTTGTGAATTGAAGTGGTTATCATATATACTCAAGGATTTGGCTCACACTGCGCATCTGCCTATTCCACTTCATTGTGATAACAAATCAGCCATTAATATGATTGAAAACCCTGTCTTCCATGAGAGGACAAAGCACATAGAGTTGGATATACATTTCATAAGAGATCATTATAAAGAAGGTTTCATTTGTCCTCAATTTGTTGGTACCAAAGACCAGTTAGCTGACATGATGACCAAGGCTGTGCCTGCCCCTCTCATGACAGATTTCTTGTCCAAGATGAGCTTCATTAGAGCTCCATCTTGAGGGGGGGGGGGTGAAAGATTATGGTATATTTATTGATTGTCAGTCAATGTACAAGTCGACAATGCACAAAGTACAAGTTGGTGAAGCAGGTTATTGAGTATCAGTGAAGGTACAAGTCGTCGATGCACAAAGTACAACTCGGCAAAGCGTGGTCGTTATTCATTCCAAATTACAGTTATTAAAAGATACGCGGCCAATCAGAACACGCCACGTGTATAGCCGTTAGAAATGTTAGTTAGCAAGTTAGTTAGCTTGTTAGTTAGGGTTCTTGGAACCGAAATTAGGCGATTCTTATCCGTTTAATTTCTTGTTAATTGCTTATAAATAGAGCTAGTTCATATCATTGTAATCATCATTCAATAAAGAATTATCCCAATTATTCATCTATGAAAGTCCAATTTCTCTTTTCTTTCTAGTCGATATTTTTTCCTTTTTCTAGTTTAATTTTCATTTGTATTTCTGCAATCGTTTCTTGAATTCTTTGAGTATCTTATATGACATGAACTAAATTTAAAATATAATTAGTAGGACTATTATTCGAAATTATTAGTAATTAATAGTATGAAGTGCAACTTAAATATATATAATCTAAACATATATATTATATATACATATAATTCAATAGTAATTATTAGTATAATTATTGTATTTTTTGCCCATGATACCATAAAAACCACCATGAAAAGCAAGAAACAAGCACATAGAATTTGAAGAAGAGATGGAATTTTGAATTGTTAAGAATTGAAAAAAAGTTTATTTTCTGTAATTTTGGAAATATGAAAATGTATTTTATTCAACTATCATTATTGTTGGCCCGTAATATTATTATTAGGATTTCATATTCACTTGTTCTTATTTTCAATTTTAGAGAAAAGATATATATGTTAATTTGAAAGAGGATCAACTTTTTTGTGAACCGTTTGCGAGAAGTCGGACCGAACTTTTTGCAATCCGTTTGCGAGAAATCAGACCCAATTGTATACAAATTGTTTGAAAATATTGGACCGAACTATTTGCGCACCGTCCACAAAATCGGACCGAACTCGAGCCAAACTCGAACTCCAAATATTACATGGGAACTCGAACCTTCGAATCTTAGGTTCGCACAAATCGGACCGAGTCGAAACTAAGGTGCGAACACGTGCAGACCGAACTCAAACATAGATACGTTCTGGTCACTGACAAGAGCTTTTCCAATAGGCTATTCGATTAACTCTTCACAGAACTTACTTTTCTTTTCTTTTTTGTAAATTAGCGATGAGATGAGTTTCAAACCCAAGACTTTCTAGTCACATAACTTACTTTTAAAGAAAACATTAGGCATTGTTTCAATTTTAATTGGTTCTCTTATCAACAAACCTACATCAGCTCAATTTCCTGAAAGGGCGAATCGAAATCGGTTCGGTTCCAACTATTTCAGTTTGGATCGGTTCTGCTCAGTTCGGATTTTGTCCACAGCCCTAGACATAGGTTTGCTCCCCTGTAGATAGTGGTTCCCCTTAGAAATCAAGGACATCTATGCCTCTATGTATATATGTCATATCAATACAACTATCAAAAAAGAAAGATGCATGACCTCATCATAAAATTGAGATATTCATATACAATATGGGACTTTTTCAAGAAAAACCACAGTTGACACTCTCAAATATTTACTATATACATGTTTTTAGAGGCATGAGAAAGAACATTTAAATATGCCCTTTGCATTTACCAAAAGGTCACTCAGGCATGGAGCCATGATACTTCATTTTGGGGACATATACAGCAAACACCCCTCATAAAATAATGATTATAGTAGGATTAGAGAAAAGAATTGGCAACTCACCTCAAAATGGACTTCCACTTTGCACGAACCTCACGAACGGGGACGGAACCAGTAGGGGTAGGGATCTGTACATTTTCCAAAACAGGAGAAATACGAAGTTGACCATAGATTAAAATGACTTTCTACTCGAGCTGCGTCGGTGGATATCTTTGTTATCTGCCTCAACGCTTGCTGCTTCGCCCGAGAAAATTAAATGGTCACCATCTCTTACTAACTCTATGTTGTCGATCTCAGCTCCATCTTTGTTTAGAACTTTTGCGGGCAAGAAGCCGAATTTTTTATGACCGAGCTCGAGTAGTTCTTGAAGGCTATTTGGAAGAACTATGAGCTTCCCTTTCACATCTGCTTTTTCTGGCCAACTTAAAGTCACTCTGCTAGCAATGTACTTTGTAGTTGACGGGTTATTTGGAGACTGATTACTCTGGGTGGAGACTACGTTGTTCTCTCCATTATTCGCTGCAGATATAATCCCGAACAATGAATTGTGGAAGTTATTAGCCCTGCGCCTTCGCTGTGATTGTGCCCACGCCCCACCTTGGAACACAGATGACCCGTCTTGGAACGTAGGATTGATGGTTGGCTCACTTTTGAATCTTCCCAAGAATCTGACTCCATGCCTCTCCTCATGAAAGGTAACGGTGGGATGGGACTTCGATTCTTTAACAGATTCGAAGAGAGCTTTTATTTCTTCATGGCCTTGCTGTTCAGCTAAATCCCTTGGGGACCAATTGTGTTCGTCGCGTTGATCAATATCAGCTCCTTTTTCTATTAGGAACTTGACTATCTCAATATTATCTTCAGTCACAGCAACATGAATTGCTGAAGTTCCGTTGCTCCTAGGACGTGTAACATCTCCACCATGACGAATAATTTGCTTGAGCAATTCGATATCATTTCTCTCCGCGGCCACACATGCAAATTGACCAACGTCGCCAGTAGATAATTTAGCACCATTTTCCTTAAGCATCCTGATAACAGGTTCATGTTTCTCTAAGATAGCTTCCCACAGGGGTACATTTCCATCAGAATCTGCACAACCAAATTCAATTATTATTTGTTTTATAAAGCAGAAAAATTAAATCGAAATATACACACGTACAATCGGTGAATCTTGATGATAGACATATCTGTATTCCATGGTAAATCGAAAACTAGAAGTAGAAAATACCTCTACTGTTAGGATCTGCACCAAAATCCAATAGAACCATAACACACTTCTCGTATCCTTTGGAAGCCGCAATGTGCTGATTTAAGAAAATAGATGAGGAACGAGGATTAAAAGAGACCATGAGAAACAATGCATTTCTACGTTAGTATTTGATGCGCGCAAATTGTAAATAGGAAATAATGTAGTTTCTCACACCAGAGCTGTCCTCCCATTGCTGTCGCACTCATTAGGATCTAGATCTCGCTTTAGCAAGTGATTTAGTAACACATCATCTCCCCTTAGTGTCGCAAAGCAGAGGTTTAAAGGTAGATCCAATCTGCCGTGTGCTAGCATCGTTTCTGTTTCTAGCAAAACTCCATCCATGATTGGATCCTTCAGGTCCTTTAAGTGCTGCCAAACCGAAGAACAAACATCAGAACCGAATCAAGTATAATTGCATTTACGACGTCTTGATGCATGGATAACTTTTTTTCTTTCGAAGTTAATTAATCATATAAAATGTACAGACCTGGAGCAGATTATTTATGATTACTGTACCATCTCCAACGTTAGCTTGCACAATACTCAAAAATGTCGCTCGATTGAGTCGCAGTAACTGGCTTAATCTCTTTGTTCGGACAGTAAATAACTGTGGTCTATAACAAAGAACCCCAATTTCGCCAACAACATCACCTGCTTTAGCCTGTGCCACAACCTGAAGTCGATTTCGAGGGTAAAAAATATGCTGCTTATAGAGGAAGGGAAGGTAGGACAAGACTTGATATCGAGATGTATCTTGTATAGTAAACTTGCCTGTTCAACTCCATTTTTGAAAATTAACAGGTCCTGTGAAGTAAATTAACTATTAGAATGAAGAAAATATGCGGTAAAGTAAACTGAAGCATTATCCAAATTCAGTAGTTACCACTGATCCAGTAACTAAGATATAAAAATCTGTTGGCGCTTCATTCTGCAAAACCACATCCTCGTTCGGGGGGAAATACTCGGCTTTCATTTCAGAGACCTAAAATATAGGAGATTTAGAAGGATTAGCTTAATAATATGAGGAGAGCATGCATTGATGAAAAATTTGTTGCAAATGCATTACCAGCTGAAAGAGTAGATCATTCGAGACACCCCTGAACAAGTACACTTTGTCAACGAGAGAGTAAAATAGGAAGTGGGAAATGCTTGATCTAATCGCCTTTGGAAGAGAATCTAAGGTTTCCTGCTGATGCAGTCCCTCGGAATCAGTCCTGAATTTCAAACACAAGTGTGAGAGCATCTGATCTTGCAGACGAGTAGGTAATTGATTCCTTTGAGCAAAACTTGTGGCCGCTTGAATAGTATCTCTCTATCATCAGAGGCAATATGGTTTATCAGGTCCAATAAAATGTTGAACAGCATGATGATGAATTGCTAACTATCAATGCTTAAATTAAGTTGATATAGGTGACGAAAACACTCACAAATCGTCGGGTCTTGCTGGTCCCGTGGACAACCAAATTGGTCATATTTCCTATCAAATAAGCAGTGAGGCCGAGATTAAAAAGCATGTAAAAGATATTAAAGATCATTTCCCTTGTATTCTCAGCATGTAAGTCTCCATAACCCACAGTTGTCAGAGTAGTGATAGACCAGTAAGTCGACGTAACATAACGAATCCATAAGCTTCGAGTATGAAAATCAGGGATGACAGCTCCAATCCATGTGTCTGTTGGTGTATGATAATCAGCAGCAATTAGATAGTTAAAGCAGGCCGCACAATGCACCGCAAAGAGAGTGACCTGCAATTCCACATCTAATCGGTTCATGGTTTATCGAAGGACTTAAGTAGATTAAAGATTCTTGAGAGCAACAGCTTACTTACACAAACAAGCTTTACACAACGAACCCAAAAGTAGTTGAAGTTCCTATCCTTCTCCAGTCTATATCAACGAAAAACAAGAGTAGCCTTGAATGTTATTCAACAAGTCATGAAAATGCATATTATGCACAATGTGAAGAAGTTTACCGAGAAAAAAGGGCGCTAACTCTGCGTAGACGCCACAGACGAAGCATGTTATATAGGCCATATGTCTGCAAAGGTCTAGGAGACATCTTTCTAGCAAGTTCAGAAGGTATTGTTGATATAACGTCGAACACCAACCAAGAACTGCCATATTTCCAAGCAATCCTCTTTGGGTCATCAACAAGGAGATATGTGCTTCTATCAAGGTATGCTACAAAGAATGTTAAAACAATGTCAATAAAGAAAAATCCATTAACAACATTGTCAGTTGCTGCAAGCGGCCCGGCTGGCTTGTCGAGGAAACCGAATTCGAACGGAGACACCCAAGCAGTGTATATAACTAGAACAACCAAAAACGTCTCCCATATCCTGCAAAACAGAATCCAATTTCTCCTCACTTTAGCTTAAAACACACATAGCCTAAATATTCAAATAGTGACAGGCAACAAACGGTACTCCCTCCCCGCGGCCCTCGCTTATACTTGTATTTCTAGCTATTTGTACGTTAATTACGGTAAAAAATACTCCCTCCGTCCTTAAAAGATTGTCACATTTTGATTTTTGGTGGTCAACAAAATACACATTTAAAACATAAATATTTATTATTCTACATGCGAAAAAATTATAAAAAGTTAATATTTCAAAAATATATATTAAGACGAACCTAACAAGGTCCCACAAGACTATATTATTTCTTATCGTTTAATGGAAATTCATGATCAAATTTTGTAATGTTTGACTAACAAAAGTCAAAATGTGACAATCTTTTAGGGACATAGGGAGTAGTTAATAAGTACATTAAAATGTAAAATGACAACTAAAAATGAAATAAAATGTTGATTCATTATTTAATAAGATAAATTAAACATAGAATTATAATTTTTTCTGCTATAATTAAAAGTATTTTCAAACGAAAAAATTAAAACTAAAAAGACAAATGAAGAGAATTGGAGGAATATTACATATAGCACATTTGAAGTCAACAATGTTGTTTAAAAATAAGATAATACTAATAAATTTTTTTTTTCAAGTTAAATTTAGAGATTGCCGATGGCTCAATAGCTTAATGGCATCTGAGCCAATTTTCATGTAGGAGGTCTTGGGTTCCAATCTCGTTAGAGACAATTGTCTCATATTTCATTCTAACTCTATATTTGTTAATAATTTATATATTTGTTATTTGTAGTACTATTCTACTCATATTTCCATCGCTAATTTACAAAAGAAAAAAGTCAAATCTAGATATTAGGAAACAAATATACTTACAATGGCAATTTGCAGTTAAATTCAAATCCCTTTTTGTGGACAACTAATAAATTATTAAAATCTAGGATCTTTTTGTGGACAATTACTTTAGAACATTAGTTTTGTAATAGTTTTCAACTTTCATAATTCAACTTGTCTTAATTTCTTCAAAGAAACTAGGCCCACAGTTAAGTACTCTAAACTAACTACAATCTTAATAAGGAAAAATAAAAAAATCCATTGTATGCAATAATAACCCCATTAACGGAAAAATAAACTTTTTGAGTCTAAATTATTAAAACTTTTGCCGATGGCTCAATAGCCTAGTGGCATCCGGCCCAACCTTTCATGTAAGAGGTCATGGGTTCGAACCTTGTTGGAGACATATTTGTCTCATATTATACTCTAACTTTCTATTAGTTAGCAATTTTTGTATTCATGTTTGTAATATCATTGTAATCACAATTCATCGCTAATTATCAAAAAAAAAAAATTATTAAAACTTTTAATATTGTGTTATATATTTTAATTTTAATTTTTAAAATTAGTTTATAAAACTAAGTAAAATACATGACATAATATGTCGATATTATTAATAAATTGTAACAAAAAGTATTATACAAATATAATACATGAACTTAATTAGTATAATAATAGACGAGTTAGACTAATCACTAAAAATCTCAATGCACTAAATTATTGGATTAATAAATTAGAATGAAACCAAAAAGTCAATGACACCCAAACTCATACACTTATTGATGAAACGTTTCTAGTTTAACAAAACAAGGCATTAGAAAATTAATTTGTTGTGCATCAATCAGTGAGACGAAAATCGGAGCGATAGTTTGGATTAGTGGTTAACGACTCAACCTCCACAATTGGGGTTCTGGGTTCTAATATTTACAGAACATTCTAATAAAAATACGATGTTTTTGTTCCGTTATAGTATAGATTTCTCTCTTCTCGAACATAAGATTTACTTTATATTGTTTGACAAATAAAATAAAATAAAGATGAAAATGGTAAAAAACACATAATCAATGAAAAAAAAGAACCAAACCAGAACTAGCTTTATAGCCAAAGCACAGATTCTTGATCATATCAACCTATCAACTTTTATTATAAACACCAAATTTGACCCAAAAGCACAATAAAGGGCATCAAAAGATTTCATGAACCGACACTAAAAGTTTATTTTCTTTTAGCTATGTTTCTTGTAAAATTTCGAGACATCATGGTCTCTTGTTTCAACCTGAGTGTCAATTCATCCTGTCATGATCATCACGAGGAGCTAAATCACGAGATGTAATTTAATGGCTTAGGGAATTGGATTTGGGTGTTTATCATCATAACCTGGGATAAACTCACGATAAAATTTGAAGGGGGCAAAATTTAAAAAATTTCAATAGTGGAAAGCACAATTTAAAAAATGATGAAATCACGATGAAATTTAAAGGGGGCAAAATTTAAAAAATCTCAATAGTGGAAAGCACAATTTAAAAAATGAAAACCGAAAATGAAGAAACAACGACAAATAATGTAAAACTCATACGTTATATAATCATTCTCAAGAATCCAGAGGAACACATCCCCTACCCCTACTCATTCCGTCCCTGATTGTAACACGAAATTTTACCCTTACAGACTTTAATTCATGTCGTACGAAGAAGTTATGCTGTCAGTGCTTTAACATCCAAACTCTTTATCAACTAAACTATGCTCGAAACATGTCGAATAAATTGACACATACCTGTAACGATGATCATATGGGGATATAATATAAGTACGAAGCTTAACTCTACGATTACTTCTTGCACCAAGAGAAGGGAGAATTCCAGTAGAGAGACTATAATGACTACTATCTCTTGAAATCTGTTCTATTTCTTCTGCACCTCCACACATTGATACACTAAATATTCCTCTGTTTATACTTCCCATTCTTACTTCTTCTTCTAAATTTTTCTTGAATATGTTTTTTGATTCTCTATTTTGCCCTTTTTGGAGAGTTTTTGTAGGGGTTTATATAAAGGGCATGGGAGAAACTCAAGAGACAGGAGCTTAATTAGGAAATGACATGAATTTGTAAAACAAGTATTTTTATAGTTCATGACGATGTTGATGATCTGTTATACAGACATCAACACAGTAGGAAGTACTCTCTCTCTTTATTTTTATATAACGTTTTAGGTTTTTGGTTTTGTTTTTCTTTTATATGACGTTTTATAATTTGAATGTACTTTTTACTTACTTTTTAGTTAAAATTATCAACTAATCAATAATATAGTAAAATTAATTGACGTTTTATATTTTTGATATACTTTTTGACAACTTTTAATTTTTGTTAATCTTTGTGAGAATGAGTAGAACGTCATATAAAAAAAATGAAGAGAGTAATATTTTTTTGATGAGGGAAATGAATATTTTGCCATCCCCTATTTATAAGTGTAGTAAGAGAGATAGTCAAATTGAAGGCAAAATAATCATTTGATACCGATGAAAAACACTATTTGGTGTATATAGTGTTGCCCGGATGTTAGTAGTTTACGAGCTTAACCAATGCTTTCTCAGTAATTTTATATTCCCTCCGTCCCTAAGTGATTGTCACATATTGACTTTTCATGGTCAACAAAACAAAAATTGAAACGTAAATATCTCTTATTTTATATGTGAAAAAATTATAAAAATTTGATATTTCAAAATTATATACTAAGACGAATCTAACAAGATCCCACAAGACTATATTATTTCTTATCATTTGATGAGAATTTGTGATCAAATTTTGTAATGTTTGACCATCAAAAGTCAAAATGTGACAATCTTATAGGGACGGAGGGAGTATTTGTTCTTTTAGTTCCGTTTTTTTCTTTTAAAATATTTGTCTTGTTCATATAATTAATGATAATTTTTTTCATTTTCAATAACACTTTTAATTGTGTCTTCTTATGAAATTTTTAATTAATTAATTATGTAATTTTAATTGATTTCTATATTTTTTGATATATTTATAACTGTTGTCTATTTTATTTATTTATATATTAATTAACTAAAATGATAAATATGTGGGGACGTAGAAAACAAAAATATGGAATCAAATAAATTTATGTTGTAGAGGTATTTAAGGGGGCTGTCCCCACAATTTGACTTTCAAGGAAACTTTCCTGACACCTATACCCTCGGGAAGTCCACCCTTTGTATCGATCTCCCTTTTTAACTTTTTCAACCTTAAGCGTATACACGTGAAAACAGAAAGCCAGTTATTTATTCATAAGAAAATGATCCTTATTAGGCGTTCCCGTTTAACTAGTCCATCGCTAACAGAAAAGGTAATTTGAGATGTATTTATAACGATTCAATATTTCATCTAGAATGTCCAAATTTTCAATTACCACCCACAAGCAGGTCCTCCTTTAAATAAATATAGATTTACTCATACACCTGCCGTGAAACGAACCCACACAATTGTAAAGAAACACACTCTTATAGTGAAACTGTGACCATTCGAGCTATACCCCGGGGATTGAATAGATAAATTGGACTCAATTTTAGGTCTAAAACATGAGCCCCAAAACCGAACTGTAACTGGTCAAAGCCGAACTGTTGGAAACCGAATCGGTTGCAGTTCCGTCTGCCATAGAACCGGTTAGGTCGGTTCGGTTCTTCTCTTTGTCCAAAACCGAACTGTTCACAGGCCTAATGTAAGGTGACCAAGATACATGATCAGTTCCAATAAAAAATACACCTTTCATGTGGCATCACGTGGCGGTAAATAACGGGATACGTCTGAGAGGACTTAAATATCGGGTTGACCACTTTAGTAAGAAATTCTGGCATTTTCAAAACTTTAACACTCAAATTCTTTATCAGCTGATATCAAACTATTGTTAGTGGATGAATTTCTTTTGTATAATTTTGACTTCACTTGAAGTTCTAAAATCATATTCAATAAAAATAACATAATTTATTTCGATTTTGAATCTATATTTTAATCTTTAATAATATAACTGACTATATTTTATATTGAGCAAATAGCTTTATTGATCACTAACGTTTGCTAAAAAATCTTAGTCGATCGCTTTAGTATTACTTTATATACTTTCAATCACTAATGTTGGGTATTATGTACATTTTGGGTCATTCATGTGTTTTTTTGGTTCAACTCGTGATTTATTGACATTTGTAACATTTTTGGTAGGGTATTTTAGTCATTCTCTTATAATTTTGTCATTAAAATCAACTAACACTCATCGAAAATGTCAAAAAGTCTTGAGTTGTAACTGCCCCTACAAAAATGTTGAAAAATTGCGAATTGTACAAAAAAAACGCATGAGTGATCAAAAGTATACATAATATCCAACATTAGAGATCGAGAGTATACAAAGTCATACTAGGGTGATCAACTGGGGTTTTTTGTAACAATCGTTAGTGATCAGTGAAGTCATTTGCTCTTGTATATAATAAAAAAAAAAAACGACGAATCTTCATTCCAACGGTCCTTATGCATCTCTATTTTGCAGTACATGAAGATTAGAGCTTTTTCAACACAAGGTTCACTCCTTAAGAAATAAAACTGCAAGTACTTAATACTCTCTATTAGTTGAGTTATGCCTCTGGATAGTTTATCATATAGTTTCGTTAATACTGAGTAATTAATACTATATGGCTATTAATAATTGGATTCCTTTTTTAACGATTAAAACACAACAAGGGTATTTTTGTCGGTTAATAGTTGACTTTGACATAGTAAAATAGATTTGTATTGTATAATCTTGTACGTTGAAGAGTTAATTGCTGGAATAGTCGAAGTAAGTGGAGTTTGGTGCAGTTTGGTCGAAAGTGGTACTGTTGCGAAAATGATTCATGAAAGTGTGTATAATAGTGTATTTTGGTCCCTGATACGTTAACATTGATGGTTTTCGGGGTGAATAGTGAAGTTTGGGGGCAAAAGTGAAAACTTTTGAAAAGTTGGTTATCTTAATCAAACTGGGGCACAAAATGACTAAATTGCCCCTTGATACACTTTTTTTTTTCTTTTTTTCGTTTTTTTTTTCAACTTTTGTTTTAATTTTTTTGATTGTTTTTCCTAGTAAAAGAAGTTTGATTTTAATAGTCATTTTAGCAAAAAAAATTTATGTTTTGGCAAAAATGTTCGATTTTCGTAGTTTTTTTGGCAAACAACTATCAAAATAAAAAGTCAAAACTTTTATCTAAAACAACTACCAAAATGGAACTCAGTTTACTAGGGAAAAAAATTGAAAAAAAAGAATTGAAAAAAGAAAAAAACCTGAAAAGAAGAAAAAAAGTTTATCAAAGTATCAGGGGTAATTTAGTCATTTTCTCCTCCAAGTCCATTAAGGTAACCAACTTCTAAAAATTTTCACTTTTGCCCCCAAAACATCACTATTCACGCCGAAAACCATCAATGTTAACGGATAAGAGACCAAAATACACAATTATATACACTTTCAGGGACCATTTCCGCAACAGTGCCAATTTTGGGGACCAAACTACACCAACCAACACTTACGGGGACCATTCCAGCAATTAACTCTTAAATAGTGGTTTGGTGAAACTTTTTAAACCATTATAACGGTGCCTTTAAAAGAACTATCTCGCCTTTAAAAAAGAGCTATTTAAACCTTCTTTGTAGTAGTGATTTGAATATTAACTTGACAAATTAAATCTTAAAGTTTATAATGAGTATTTAGTTTGTTAACAATATCATTATGATGACCAGAACTATTGCAAAACCCATCAAACGGGCATTGTATTACGTAAGTAATTGCTGAAATGGTCCCTGGTAAATGGGTTGTGTGTCGTTGTAGTTTGGTTCTTGTAAGTGGTATAAATGCACAATTATCATACAATGAAATAAATAAATCATATGTTATGCATTTGGTGAGTTAAATACATTAACTCCCAAATCATATCCTCCCTTCATATTAAACACCTATTCATGATAAGAATAAGTGTGTTTGAAATCCAAAAAGTCACTTGTCTTTTCGTCACCTCATCATATGGACGACTAAGGGATGGATGTGGAATTTCCTCCCCTTCATTGTTTGACATTTATACTTTTAACCCGGAAGTTTCAATCGTATTGAAAATCAAGTGCGTTGTTCACTTGTTTGTGTGTGACCTTCTAGTATCGAAATAACATTAGCCATATATGTTAATAAAATATTAACCAAGTATTTTATTGACATATAAATCATGAGCGGACCCTAGTAAAACCATTATGATCCCTAATGCATTTCGAATTTATTCCAAGCATGTATATTATTTTCGTACATAATATACGTATGAACTTAACCTTAAATAAGTAATCACTACGAACACTCAAATTTTTCAACGAAAACTTATTATGACGTGTCAAACACCTCATAATTCTAACAGGTGCAGTCCCTGCCATCAACAGTTGCCTACCCATTGCTACAAGCAGTGATGTGATGACCAGGTCGGCGTTGAAGAGGTCATCTCAAGGTGGCTAGATGTCAAAGTTCATGCTCAGTTGTTTGTTTTTGTTTGGAGTCAAGATAATGTTTACCGTTTATGTTACATAGAAGCAAAATTCGTTCATGCCAACAATACCAAAGGACACAATAATACTACTACATGCATACATCGAAGATCAAATGTTAATCTAATTGCTACATTGGGTTCGTTGCCCCCATTTAACGAGCAATTAACAAGCAGATAAACAACAACAATAATAGACCCTTTTAAGTACTTCCTTAAACATTTGATGTGCAACCTTTCTTCCACCAGTTCTTCTAAATTTGTTGCTTTCTCAGTCAAAGTTCTGCAATTTGTTCATTTCTTTCTTTCAGAACCAGCTCAATTGCGCCACGATTTTGCGAAGAATTACCATATGATCGATCCAACCAATCCATCCAACCATGGCCTTCACTTGACTGACAGATCCCAAGAACCAAAATCATTAATTACATATGCTTCTCGGTGAAGGTCAAAAAATTAACAGGTGAACATGAAAATATACTTACTCTTGACGTCGGACATGGAAGAATTTTTTTTTGTGGTTGACACAAGCTTTATGCATAATTTACCACAATATTTGCAATAGACAACCTTCTCTTCAATATTATAAATGAGCGACATAATTGGGAAACCTTATATTTGAAATATGGTGTGAATAATATAAGAAATGGTTGAAAGTAAAGTCTTTGAAGACTAATTTTGTGGAGTCAAATTCAAGAAACTGAATTTGGTTCATAGTTGTCAATCAAATACTGGAATGTTAAAAATGATTGATTTTTCCTTTATAAATCGTTCAATTTCGATACTTGCCTTAATTCACAAAAAACCCCCCCAAAAAAATGAGTTAGCGGTCAACTTACGGTCAACTGGATGAAATGGATTGACTAGGGTAATTAAGGTACTAAGTGGGTTAAAAAGATGATTAAGTTACGAAAAGGGTGATAGTCAAATTTTGATAACACTTAATAGGTGATATAGCCTTTTGCCCTTTCATATATAAACTACCAAAATTTAAACACAACTTAGCTCGTCAGAGAACTTGTTGTAAAAGAGATTCCAGAATTTACATTAAAATTTTTGTAACACTTTTGTGTGACACTTTCTGTTAACTTTTATTATTTGTCTACTTTTTTTTGAATTTTCAAGAACTATATCATATTTAGTCATGTTGTTAAAGACATATAATAAAATATCTAATTCAAAATAATTATCATTTATATTGTAGAGGCGAATATTTGACTATTCGTAACCTTTATCATTAAAAAGTAAAAATGACAAATTTTCTTCATAAAAAGTAAAAATAACCAATGTTTTTAATTGGAGATGGTAGTAACTAATGTTATGAAGATTATTTGTTAAAATAATGTATTTCAAAGATATAAAAATATTAAAATTATAAAAATGTAATAGGGAGTGTTACACAAAAGTATTACAGGTGATCCAAACTCAACAACGAAGTGTTAGGAGGAAGGAACATCTACAAAGATAATCAATCACACATGCAAGGCATTACACTCGTCGGCACTTTATGTTATTTGAAACTGATAATTTTAGTTATCAGATTTGATGGAGTAAATTGGTGAATACAGTAAGAGTAATTGATGGAATGGTCTCAGTAAGTGATGGTCTGGTGTAAATTAGTCTTCGAAGGTGGCAATATTGCAGAAATGATCCCTTAAAGTATGTATAATTGTGCATTTTGATCCCTGGTTAGTTAACATTGACGATTTTCGAAGTGAATAGTGAAGTTTTGGGACAAAACTGAAACTTTTGAGAAGTTGGTTACCTTAATGAAACTTGGATGGGTTAAATGACTACATTACCCCCATATATTTTGATATACTTCTTTTTTGCTTTTTCAATTTTTTCAATTGTTTTATCGGTTTTTTCCTAGTAAAAAGAGTTCGATTTTTGTAGTTGTTTTAGATAAAAGTTTCGGTTTTGCAAAAAAATGTTTGATTTTATATTTTGATAGTTGTTTGCCAAAAGAGTACGAAACCGAACCTTTTTGTAACGCCCCGGCCCGGAACACCGGGTCGGAACATTATTTCAATTGATGGACTGACCTCACAAACCACCACGAGTCCTTCCTACACGTTTTGTCCTCACTCACGTGCTCATCGGGACACTTCCCAGTGGGTCACCCATCCTAGAATTACGCCAGTCAATACGCTTAACTTTGGAGTTCTTCTGAGTTGGGCTACCGAAAAGATGATGCATCTTGATGGTATGAGTAGTACCAACCAAATCATATCAAACATATCACATCGCTCACTCTGGGCCGGGTATTACACTTTTTTATTTCAAACATTTTTTCCAAAAACCGCAACTCTTTTGCTAAAACAACTACCAAAATAGAACTCTTTTTACTAGGGAAAGAAAACCGAAAAAAACTATTGAAAAGAAAAATCGAACTTATTTTACTAGCAAAAAAAATCGAAAAAATTTGAAAAAAAAAATTCGAAAAAGGAAAAAAATGTATCAAGGGGTAATTTGGTCATTTTGTCTCCCCAGTTTCATTAAGGTAAGCAACTTCTCAACCGTTTCATTTTTCCCCAAACTTCACTATTCACGCCGAAAACCGTCAATGTTAACGGATCAAATACCAAAATGCACAATTATATATACTTTCAGGGACCATTTCCACAACAGTGCCACTTTCGAAGATCAAAATGCACCAGACCCCCGCTTACTGAGAGCATTCCACCGATTAACTCAATACAATGATAAAAAAGAGTTGTAACATTTCGTAGTTTTCAACAATTGTAAATTAAAAATCACGATACTATCAAATCGAAAATTGATCATACTAAGTTTTTGTTTGTAACTTTTTTTAAAAATATACAAGAAAGATCTAATCTAGTATATTCATAGCTTCTAATCTAGTTGTACCGAGTTCGAGTCTCTTTCTAAGATGTTTAGAGTTTGATTCTCGCAGAGGAGTATATTTAAACATACTTCTTCTGTTTTCGTGGCTGCCTTTGCAGCGTTTTCGGGGTTGCCTGTGCAGCATCACATCCAAAAAGCGTAGTTCAAGCATTACATGAATTGGAGTCAGGAAGCGAGTGTTCATTGCAGCAGCAGTCAAGAACACGAAGCTGTTTATTTGAAGCTTAGAACTCTCTTTGCCTTAATTTAGAAACGTAGTGTATTTTGAATCACATGACTATTTATATGTCTGAATGAAAAAAGCTATAATCTAGTATATATGATTATTGGTACATCTTAATATTCCCCTTCTTATATATGTTTATTTTTGAAATTTCTAAATTAGGAAAATAACGTTTCTTGAAAAACGGAGTGTTGGCGTATTATAATACGAGTACCTAAAATAAAAGGCTTTTGATTTTCCCACTCCATCCACTATTAACCACACTCCACATTCTCATTTTTAACCCTCATTTCATTATGAAAAGTTGTACAATAATTATACAAGAATTGATAGTAAGGGTATAAATATAATTTAACACTAAAAATGGAGTGTGATTATAAATTAATGGAGTGAAAAAATCAAAACCCAAATAAAAATACACAACCGACCATGTGAGGATTCTATTTTCAATGATGAGATGTTGCCCCATCTCTTTTCAATTAAACCACAAAAGTCAACTCCATCCATGTTGATACAATGAACAACAACTTAAGTTGACTTCTAAAAACAGTAACCTACATTATTTAAGACATGACCCTTCCCACTAGTTGTATTTAATTCAAGATGGTAATTAGATGATGGCTTATTTGTCTTCGGATTTCTTAATTATCATTAGTTTTTTAAATAGTCTTATTTTTTTTTGAATGTTTCCTTCTATATTCTTGTTGGCCCATTTCTATGGGTATTTTCGGTATAATGTTAATATTATCATTTTTAATCTTATCCCGATCCTCACCTCACCCTTGCTCTTCCTTTCCCCGTACACATACCTCACCCTACCATTGAAATGTGATCTGACTACCTATACAATTCTTCTCAGTAAGCAGATCTAACATACATATCTGAACAACCACAACTTCTTTTCTGGTCAGCATCATTTCCAAAAACCTCTTCAGGATCTGCAACTCCTTGACCCAGCCTCTCAGGCAATGCGTAGAATTATCAGATTAGTGACTCAAATGTAACTCAACAAATCATATTTGCAAAAATTAGGTGTTTATGTTTCAATGAAGATATTTCTCAAATGCCCTCCATTGCCCTCTTGAACATTGTTATAACGGCGAAAAACGAATTAACAATCGGATGCGAATCTTAGACAAAGAATCACGTAAAGTACACGAAAGTAAGGAACACAAAAGAATTGACGTACGTGGTATCCTTAACAATGTGTTACGACTAATCCACGGGCTCCAAGCCACAAATAATTCACTATAATGGGAAGTAAAGGTTACAGAGTTGATCAATCAGATCTCAGATGAATAGAATCACTAGCCTACACTATTCCTAGAATAGGATTATAAGACTCTCTATTCCGAAACTCCTGACCTATATATTTAGCTACATTTTGTCTCATCTCTATGACTTCTAGACCTCAGAATAGAAAACAGGAAATCTATTCTCTGAGTCTTCTTTTCAGCTCTACTAAGTCTAATGAACAAGTCTCCTATTTATAGGTAATCGGAAAAACCTAAGTAGAGTAGGAGAGAAAGTCCGAAGCCCATCAGAAAAACGCCTCAACCCTCGCGTCTTCAGATTCGATAAGAACTTCGAAAGTTCCGACTAAATCTTGATGAAACACAGATTCAAGGCATATTCCAACAAACATCATTCTTCTAACACTCTCTATACAGTAAAACTCTATAAATCAATAATGTTGGGACCGAGCAAATTTCTTAATTTAGAGAGTTATTAACTTATCTATAAATTAATAATTTATTAATTTAAGAAGTTGTTACATGAGATGACGAGTTTTTGCATAAATATATGTGGAGTTTAATGACATGAAAGGTTTAACGATATTATTATTATCATTGAGAACAATGTTGATGATGAAGATGAAGATGATACCGTGTCGTCGGAACCTGTTACCCGAAAGATGGCACTTTTGACGTCTAAAACCCTTCCAATGTAATTTGAACTTTAACAAAAAAAAACTATTATAGAGTCATATTTTAAATAAATTGTAATTATATTATTTCAATTTATAATGATTATCAATTTATACTTTTCGTGGGACCTTATATTATAAAAGAATTGAAAAAAAAAAGTATTATCTTATTATTTTAATTTTGTAAATTTTTTTAACTAGCCTAAATCGGGATCGGACAAATTTATTACCTTAGAGATATTATTAATTTTTAGTATATTAATTTATAGACGTTTTACTCTATATAGCTACCACAAATTAATTTTCTCTATTACAAAAAACACTAGGAATATTTTAAAGAATTATTCTAAATTTGTTTGTAATGACTATTTATCAGAAGTTTCAACTCATCGTTGTAAGAATCTAAGAGTTGCATGAAAAAAATGTCTATTGTGGCTATTATTTGCCTCAAATTGGAATTAGTTGTCGTTTTATTAAAAGGGTTAAAAGCTAAAATCTTTTAGGAAATATATTAAGTTCCCAATTGAGGAAATTCATGAGCCAAATGTTTGAGTTAAAATCATTTTTACATACATTAAGAAAAAATAAAGGTAATAAAAAAAGACATTGAAAAATGTAAATTGGCAATTAATTATCATCATATTATTGGATGATTGATAATTTCATTAGAAAAAGTAAACAAAAAGTACATTAAAAATGTAAAATTGTAATTAATTATGGAGGTAATTGTAGATTTGGTCCCTGATTGTGGAATGTAGTTGCATTTTAGTCTTAAATAATTACAACATTGTAGATTAGTCCCTAAAAATGGCGCAAGTGTTGCAATATAATCCTCAAAAGTAGTATATGCTACAGTATGGTCCCCATAAAATAAGGACTAGTATGCAATAGTTGTCACTATTGAGAACTATATCGCAATACTTGAGCCATTTTCGAGGGCTAATCTATGACAATGTCACTATCTGGGACCATAGTGCAACTTCATCCCACTATCTGGGACCAAGACAACAATTTTCTCATTAATTATACTAAAATAACAAGTAAAAAAAAAAATTAAACTAAAACGACCATTAGAAAAACAGAATTCTACCCTACGATATCGATACGTCTCTCCTTGCAAACTAGACTAAAAACCTTGATGTTGAAGCTAGGCGTGGCTTAGACTAGGTTTCGAGAAAGAGCATTGAATTAGAAGCTTGCAAATAAATGACGATGAAAAAATATGTGTTCATTGAAAGCAGGAAGCCAGGAAAGATGGAATTCAAATTGGGTTGAATCAGATTTGGCAGCCGGGCGGATTTAACGATTTTGGTGTGGTGGTTCAAAATATGAATTAAGATTATTTATTTATATCTTGTATTACACTAACAAATTATTTAACACAAATTTTATATTACATGTAAGACTTTTTCAAACTATATTATATATTTATTGAATTTTATCCTTGAAATACTAAGTAAATCATTAATTCATCATAATAAACTATAAAAAATATATACGAAATGTCTTAAATTTATTTTATAATTAGTGAATGGTTAAAATAGACTTTGTGGTGCTATAAGCTGATATAAAAAGAATTGTAGCTAGAACGATTTGAACCTATGACCTCGTGAATACATATATACATACTTACCAACTAAGCTACACATGATTTCGGTGATTCAAATGAACCACCTTGAACAATACCAGGTTTGCCGCTGTTTGGTTGTACATAAAAAATTTGGAACATGATTCCTCTAGTTTTGCTAGCATTTTTTGCAACCACCCCTTCCATATTATCTAATTAAAGTAGGCTTAAATTTTTCCTCTCCGCGAAATTTTGCTCATCTGATCAGTTGTCTCCTTAATTTTCAAAATCAGTTTACTTGTCCCTGAACTACCCGAAATGGTCAATTTAGGGACTTTTGCCTTAAAATGAATGACATAATACAAATCCAACATATATTGGGAATTTGGGATCAATTTATAATTTACAAATTGAAGTGGGCCTCTTTTAAAATAATTAAATTGTTAAAGATATATAAAAACTAAAATAATACCTTAACCCCATTCACCATGGGGGAAGTCGAGCAAGGGGAGGTGGGAGGAGGTCGTCGAGCAGCGGGTTAGGGGGCTGCTGGAGTTCGATTGTGGGGGCGGGGGCTGCCTGGAGTTCGAAGGTGGGGGGGGGGTGCTGTTGGTGTTTAACACATGTTTGCATATCAAAATTATGCAAAATCACATTTATCTATGAGTTTCGTGTATACCTCTTGAAGTGTGATTGAGTGTGCAGCGGAAGAGCAACGATTGTTCGTTCCTCTCTCTACTTAATCCTTCCCAACGCTAGCTTGATTCCTTCCTTGAAGCAACTAGAGCTTGAGTGTATGATAAAAAATGAACGAAAGAAAAAACTATTTTCTCTTAGTGTGTTTTTTGGCCAAATGAATGAGAAGAAAGAGACAATTTGTTTGTTGCTCAATTGTCATACAATTGTGTGTCAAAAAAAATGTTGTAGAAAATAGTGAGTTAAATGACATTTAACTACTACTCATAACCTCCCCATTGAAACCAACATTCATGACTACTAAATAAAGGTTTCAAATTCAAAGGTCATGGACCTTTTACTAACCATTTCGTTCGACTAAAACGGGGGGGGGGGGGGGGGGTAAATTTCCTCCCATTCTTTTTTAATGTTTACACTTTTAATCCGAAAGTTTAAATCATATTGAAAATCAAGCACATTGTTTGTGTGTGACATTTTAGGACCGAAATAACATTAACCATATGTTAATAAAATATTAACCAAGTATTTTGCTAACATATAAATCATGAGCCGACCCTAGTAAAACTATCATGACCTCTAATGCATTTCGAATTCATTCCCAGCATGTATATTATTGTCAAACATAATATACGTATGAACTTAACATTATATAAGTAATCAATATAAACAATCAAATTGTTCAACGGGCACTTATTATGACGTGTCAAACACCTCATAATTGTAACAGCTGCCGGTGTTACTAGAAGATGAAGAAGATGGTCGAAGGTGCGGTGGGGGGGGCAGTGCTGGTCGTCGAGCAGGGGTGGGGGTGGCTACCGGAGTTCGAAGGGGGGAATATGAAGATGGGGGCTGCCAGATATTGGGGATGGGGGTTGGGGACGACGGAGGGAGAGGAGGTAGTTATTATTTTTTCAATTTACTTTTTAATAATTTCTATTTCTTTCGAAAGAGGCCCGCTATTTTTTATATTATAAGCTAACCTCAAATATATATATAATAGGTTGAATCCCTAGTTTGCGCTTCATTAAAATCTAAAATCTGTCAGTGTTATGTTCAAAATCAAATTGACCAATTTGTCATAGTTGAGGAGGTAAGTTGACCGATTTAAAAGTTTAGGGGGTAAACTGACCAGTTTATTGAAGTTAAGAGGTAGGAGGAATTTAAGCCATTAAAGTGATCAATTTTTACAAGTACCTTTTTGTTTAATTTTCATTTTCAACTAAAAAATTTTGGATGATTGTTCCTCAACAATCCTAAATTTCATCGTCAAAAATTTATCATGGAACTATAGACGTTTGAGACAGACTTTTATAGTTCACTTACTTGCGTGAGTGCATCCCTTGTGAGTTGTGACACAATTTAAATCGGATATTTATTTTTTCAGAGAAACTATTTGTTCTACTAGTACGACTAATCTAAGTTATTTTGGACTTCTTTTTTCGGTCTCTTTTTGTTTTGAGGCTAGTGGTCATAGTGTGGTGATCTTTGGTGAAGCTTTTCTAACATAAAAGCAAAGCCCATTATCCTCTCCAAACACCTCCTTTTCTTTAAGAATACAACTTCCTTTGTTATATTGTCTGTATTTATGGCCACCCACCTTAGATCAGAGACAGTAAAGATAGATGGAACTTTATTTCGTAACACCTCAAACCCCAATGCGGATCTAGCATAGAAGTTGAGGTGGTTCGAAAATATACAATAATTTTTTACTTATTCAAGAGATACTCCATTGACAAATAACATTCCAAACAAAACACGGCATTACCAAATCACAAAGTCAGTGAACCAACATCCTAAATTTAATATCAACCATATCTCTTTGTTGCAGCAGGCTGCAATGTTGTGATAGTTAATTAGCAAGTACCCCGTATATTGTTTTGATCTACCGAATAGTAAAAAACAGCAGAAATGGAAGTTAACTGTATCACTCGATCTCTATATTCATTCATCTGAATATGTGACTGAACGTAGTCGCGAATCTATAAAGGAAAAGAATTGATGGAAATGCATAACACATTTGTATAATATAGCAAAAAAGTTAATACAGGTTATGTGAATCCTACAAATGCTTTGTCATATGTGGTGAGCGTTACGCCAATAGCAAAAACATGAACGCCCTACAAAATATAAACAATAAGGGAAATTGTATCCTTTACGATATCAGAGAAACCATATAACACAGAAGTATAACACCAAATTATAATTCAAACAATCAATGAGCTGCAAGGAATCAAGCACTATGAGAGGTAACCAGTCGTAGCTCAAGTGCCGAGAGAAACCATAAATAACATACTACCATATATTTTGTGGGCTTTTGAGACATTACCATCCCCTACTTTGAGGAACCTAATCAGAGTAGCAATGGGGTATCCTTGATGAATGTTAAGATGCACTACCACATCGAAAGTCGATGTCCTCCCGGGTCAATATATAAGATCTTGGGCTACTCCCTCTATTGCCAATTGGTTTTAGAGTGGAACCCCACAGACTCTTAATATGGTATCAGAGCCAGGCCCGAGTTATTGAGGCACGTGTAACCCGCCGCCATTGTTGTTTCCGGCATATAACGCCGCCAATGTTGTTTCCGGAAAATATTACCGGCGAGGAAAAATTCCGCCGACGATCGGGTTACACGTGAGGGGGAGTGTTAAGATGCACTACCACATCGAAAGTCGATGTGGAACCCCATAGACTCTTAATAATGAATTTTCTGCAAAGCAACATCATCAACATACTCTTAACTAGAATGGCATTGACAAACTTCTTTTCTGACCACATAAGTCATAATTAAGCTAACATATATGATATATTTTCTGAAGGAAGTGGAGTAATACATATGATTCGCATCAGTTTGCCTTCTTTTATCGTAATAGCTCAAACTATTCGATTTATTACGTACATTTCCTCAATTTTAGCTCTCATGTACAAGCTTTCTTCCTCAACAGCTCAACTACATGGTCGTTGCTTGTGGAGGCAGAGGCGCCGAACGGCGAAGCGGAGCTGCATAGTTTTACTTTATTGTATGATTTTGATTCCAATTGCTAAAGTACAGAAGTAGTCTTCATCACCTGTTGCCTGCTAGTCCTCTTCCTTCGGTGTCAAGAACACCTTCTGAGGTAATAAAAAACAAATTTTTTTTTTAGAAAATTGAGGTGGTTCAAATGAACTAGTGTGAACAACCTGAAGTCCGCCACTGAGTCCCCAAATTGTCTCAAAATCACAAAATCCTCCAACTTAACGTAAATGTTAAATTATTAAGGACCAAATGTACACCTGCTAATTACTTATAGAGATCATTTGTACATTCATATCATTTATTGGGACCAAAATGTAAAAATGACCCATTTACTACGACAAAATCAGCAATTTCCTCTAGGAAATACATGCATCATTTTGACTATGTCATATAGAGTGAAAAGATTCGGTGCATCAATACTTTCATACATCAGGTGCATCAGGTACCCATTTAAAGATTTCAGGTGGGTACTGTACCCACTTGAAACTTCATCATTGGTACTTGTACCCAAATTGTACTATAACAATGGTACAATACCACATATTTATCAATCCAAAATAAATATGTGGTATTGTACCATTGTTATAGTACAATTTGGGTACAAGTACCAATGATGAAGTTTCAAGTGGGTACAGTACCCACGTAAAACCTTTAAATGGGTACCTGATGCACCGGGTGCACCGAATTATTGATGCACCGAATCCGGACTCCATATAGAAACATATCAATAAAATATTTCATGTTTCATCTAAGCTTATTTATTAAGTTGGATATAGAAAGAAAAATATAATAACGAAACGTTATCATGGACCTCTTCCCATATCAGGCATGTATGTACAGCTGCATTTAAGATCCATATCTGAAGCAAGGTCAACCTATCACATTCTATAATTTATAATAATGATCCTCTATTGGATAATAATGTATTTCATCTCCAGAGAGACGATGATGAGTTCAAGATAACTTTGTAAAGCTGTTTTATAAAATAGATTTTTTTTTTTATAAGTTAATGATGAGATATATGAATAGAATAGTATTGTAACTAACATATACATAATTCCCTATAGACAGAGTGAATATTAGATAAATTATTTTCAACGAGATTTGAACTCGAGACCTCTTGTTAGAAAATTAAGTCAGAATAATATATAATAATAAAATTAGAATATAATAATATTAGAAAATAATACTCAATTCCTAAAACTATTTTAAAGTTTGATGATTGACCTTTTAAAATTTGTATTATTATTTATATTATTATTTACATTTATTTTATAATTCATTATTTGTATTATTATTTACATTTATTTTATAATATAATATTTGACCAAGACTTTAGCATCTAATAATCTTTTAAATGAAGAAATAGGCTTCTAGCCGCTTCTCAATAAATAGCTATCGAGAAAATCACGTACTTCAATCAAGAAAAATAAATTGTGTAGGTTGAAGAATAGAGGTTGGCCCCAGTATAGAACTATAATGGTAAACCTGCTCCTGTCGTTGGTTGACACAGCTTGATCCTTTAAATGATTCAAGGTTGATCCGATCTGCTGATCTACGAAATTCGATTTTCATTGAATTTACAATGCTTCCAGCTTTTGTTTAAATTGCTACTTTATATTTATAACCCATCACCTACTTCTTGCTTGATTGACTAGGTCTTGCCCGAATAAGGGCTGTTGATTAGCTCAATCTATCGTCCTCCAATTGATCTCGCCGGTGGATGAACAAGGAAAGCGTGGAAACTAACCCTGATGACTTTACTGTACTGATAAGCGCATGCAAGGGGAGCTCGCTCGATTCGCAGATTGGTCCGACTCGTAATTCACTTCTGACTCCGTGTTTGATAGCCCGACCGTAGTGATGTTAATTGTGGTTATGTTCATAAGTAGTTTGGTCCATCTTTATTCTATTTCATATATGTCTGAGGATCCGCATAGCCCTCGATTTATGTGATATTTATCCATTCCTACTTTTTGTTATGCCAATGTTGGTGACGAAAAATTCTGGTTCAGGACTTTGACTCAAACTTGACTTGAGGAGAGAGAAAGGTTGGTTCTAGAGTTACGATCAGTTGACTATCTGGTCAACATAGTGGATCTAGCTGATTTCAACGGCAATCGGAGCGGGGAAACCCGTTAGACGAAGAGTGAGCGATGGAGAATCAGGTGGGGGAGCCAATTGTTAAGAAATCGTTTGCTGAAGTGGTTGGAAATCAGAAGCCCTCGAGAATGAAATTGACTTTTATTCCGCCGGAGGTGGTTGATGGTAAACCAGTGGTTAAATATCAGTCAGCAGATGTTATGCTAGGTGTCAATCGGTGGAAGTCGGCTGCATATGGGTATGTCATGGGAATTAATCCTAGCTATGGGGCGGTGGAGACCTATGCGAAGAGATGGTGGGCTGGGTTTGGTTTTGAGAAGTGCTACAAGGTCTCCTCAGGACTTTATTTGTTTCAATTCGAAACTAAAGAAGGCAGGAATGAGATGCTAGAAGCCGGCCATTGGATATTTGCGCAGTATCCAATGGTGGTGAAGAAATGGACTCCGGAGGTGGTGCTGAACCGAAGGGGTGAAGAGAAGATACCGGTTTGGATCAAAATCCCTTTCCTGAGTTTGCAGTTCTGGCATGAAGAGATGTTGTGTAAGATAGGGAGTTACATTGGAGTGTCGTTATTTGCTGATGGTGCTACTTCTACCATGACTCGAATCTCGTATGCAAGGCTCTATGTGGAGGTTGAGGCCAGCAAGCAGAGGGCTGATCTGGTTCCACTTGTCAATGAAAGGGGGAGGAATTCATGCAGAAAATAGAGTACGAGTGGGTGCCTCCTTGCTGTGATCACTGTATGTTGTTTGGGCACACGGAAAATGGATGTATGTATGGTGGACGAAAGGAGATGAGAAGAGAACATGAGCAGACGAAGGAGTGGAGACCTAAGAACAGTACAAAAAAGGTAATGGTCGAACCTTCAAGCAAAGAGCAAGATGAAGAAGTAGTGGAATGTAGTCTAAAGGGGAAGGAGTTGATGGTGGAGGACAGTGAAGTGAGGAACATTATTATACAGAAACCTGTCGTGACTCCTGTTCTGCAACCTGATAAAAATGTTTTCTCAGTTCTGGATGAATCAGAGGTAGATATTGATGAGTTTCATCTTAACACCACCAAACGAGCCACGAAAAGTCTCCAGCAGATTAGGCATGATAGGAAAGGTTTGCAAGGTTCCGAGGGTAAGAGTGTGCAGAGAAGAAGAAGGGGGAGAGTGAATGCGAAGGATCCAATACTGGTGAGATGAGAATCAAAATATGGAATGTTAGAGGGCTGAATTGCCCCAAAAAACAAAACAAAATAAGAAAAAGTAGAAGTGGTTTTGATATTCTTTGTTTGATAGAAAATAAGTTGAGTAGTAGTAATGTAGATGATGTCTTGGGTAGATTGTGTCCTGGATGGCAGTATGTACATAATATTGAGGCTGGCAGGGTAGGGAGAATAGTAGTATGTTGGGATCCTGATGTATTGGATTTTCACATGATAGTTAGGGAAAATCAGCATATCATGGGTCAAATCAGTAGCAAGATAGTTATAGACATGGTGTTTTGTTTGTCCGTGGTGTATGGAGAGAACACAAGAGGGGGCAGAGAGCAGTTGTGGAGGTCTCTGAGGGCAGTGAGTGATATGGATGAAGCTTGAATTGTAGGTGGAGATTTCAATATAGTTAGAACATGTAGTGAGGCTGTGGGGGGATGTTCCCCTGATACTCGAGGCATGTGTGAGTTCAATGATTGTTTGAGGGATGCTAAACTGGTGGAGCACCCTCATAGTGGTCATCAATTCACTTGGAGTAGAAATTGGGGACAGGGAGGAATAGTCAGGGTATTGGATAGAGTGGTCAGCAATGAAAACTGGGTTGATAAATTCCGAAATAGTACTGTGGTGGTTACAGATCCAGGGGCATCAGACCATTGCCCTTTGGTGATTGAAGTTGATTCTAAGTTGCCTGGGGAGCCCAAGCCTTTTAAATTCCAGAGTTTCTGGAGCCAGCATGAGCAGTTTCAAGCACTATTGCAGGATGAATGGAGCAAGGAGTATCATGCTAATGGAATGGACATTCTGCATGAGAAGCTTAAGGGCTTGAAGATTGCCTTGAAGAAGTTAAACAAAGACCATTTCTCAGACATTAACAGAAGAGTAATTGAAAAGAGAATGGAATTAGAATCCCTTCAGGCTCACATTCTAAAGGCTGCAGAAACGGAGAAAGAACCGAAGAAGTTAAGTGATGCTGAATTCAAGTTTTACCAAGCTAAATCACGAATTCAATGGTATAAGGAGGGGGATACTAGCACTGCTTTTTTTCACAGAACAGTGAGCATACATCAGAAGCAGAACAGAGTTACAGCTATGAAAAACGCAGCAGGAGTACTAATGCAAGATTATGATGAGGTCAAGAGTATCATAGTTGCATACTACCAACAGTTATTCAGTGCACCAGTGGAGGATCCTATTTTAGGGAGTGACTTAGAGAAATTACAAGTTCAGGGTATTGGGAATGAACATGCTCAGAGGTTGTGTATGCCAGTCACAAGAGAGGAGATTGAAAGGGCCATGTTGGGAATGAAGAAGGGCAAAGCCCCTGGGCCGGATGGCTTTACAGCTGATTTTTACAGGGATTCATGGCAAGTGGTAAAACATGATGTTTGTGAGGCTGTGAGGACCTTTTTTGTGACAGGGGTCATGCCCAAGTTTGTAAATAGTACCATCATCTCACTAATCCCCAAGATTGTTAGACCTCAGAGGGTAAAGGATTTTAGGCCAATTTCTTGTTGTAATATTTTATACAAGTGTATTACAAGAATTTTGGCTAATAGATTAAAAAGTACTCTGAATGAGGTGGTGGGACTGCAGCAAACTGCCTATGTGCCTGGCAGAAATATCTACGATGGTGTGTTGCTTATGCAGGAAATGGTATGTGGATACCACAAAAGTGGAGGAAAGCCTCGATGTGCTTTGAAAATTGACATCATGAAGGCCTACGATACAGTGCGACGGGCGTTTTTGTGGAACATTATGAGGAAAATGGGATATCCTTCTATTTTCATCAGTTGGATTAAGAGTTGTGTTGAATCAGCTTGGTTTTCAGTGTCTATAAATGGCAGTTTGCAAGGCTTCTTTAAGAGCTCAAGGGGTTTAAGGCAACGGAACCCTTTGTCTCCTTACCTTTTTATACTCGTGATGGATTGTTTTACAAGACTACTGCAAGCTCATACTACCTTTGATTATCACCCTAAATGCAGGGAGTTAAAGCTTGTCAACGTAAGTTTTGCTGATGATTTATTTGTGCTAAGTGCAGCTACTATGGAGTCTATGAATACTATAAAAAATGTGTTGCAAGAGTTTGGACGATTATCAAGATTACATCCTAATCTGTCTAAAAGCACTATATTCTTTGTTGGAGTGGATGATAGGATGGCTGGTAGGCTTAGTGACCATTTTGGTATCTCAATGGCTACACTGCCAGTCAGGTACCTTGGATTGCCTTTGACAATGAGGCAAATTAAGCATGGACATTGCATTGTATTGATTGAGAAAATAAAGGCAAAGATTGGTTGTTGGAGTAGTAGGCATCTCAGTCTTGCAGGAAGATTGGTGGTACTGAATTCAGTCATTTTTGAAATATACAATTATTGGTGCCAAGTTATCTTTCTACCACAGAGTGTCATCAAGGAAAATAATGAAGTTGATGAGAGCTTTCTTGTGGCATGCAAGTAAACTAGGAAAAAAATTTTACCCAAAGTTTCATGGAAGCAGGTGATTCTTAGAAAGGATGAGGGAGGCCTTGGCATAAAAGGGCTAAAAGACTGGAATATAGCATGTATATCCAGGCATCTTTGGAACTTATGTACTAACAAGGAGGCTTTGTGGATTAACGAGTTCAGATTGAAAGGAGAATGTGTTTGGGGAGTAAAATCTAGAAGTATTGATTCCTGGTTTTGGGGTAAGTTGCTAGATTTGAGGGCAAAGATTGCACCTTATGTGAAAAAAGTGGTTAGGAATGGCAAGACTACTAATTGCCTCCATGATAATTGGTATGCGAGAGGTGCACCAAGTGAGTTTCTCACTGAGCAGGAGATTAGGGTGATAAAAATCAGGCAACGGGCACTGTTGAGATGGTAAAAAACAGAGGAGACAATTTGGTAAGGCGGGGTGCTACTAGGCAAATTCGAGAGTTTGTTGGAGGGTTGCCATGTTTGAGAGATGGTGAAGATCAGCTAGTGTGGTTTAATCGAACGCATTTTTGTTGTCTTGCGGTTTGGGATGAATTAAGGGTCAAGCCTGGGCCAGCAGTGTGGTGGAGAGTTGTATGGTTTTCAGGATATGTGCCGAGATTCAGTTTTATGGTCTGGCTGGCCTGCTTAGATAGGCTCACGACAATGGATAAGTTGAAAGCATGGGGGATAATTCAGGAAGACATATGTATGCTCTGTGGTAATGGAAGGGAAACAACGAATCACCTTTTTTTTGAATGCAGGTTTGGGGCTGCAATATGGAGGAAAGTGCTAGGATACTTGCATGAATATCATGTACCACAGGGGTGGAGTCAAGAAGTGCGATGGGTGTTGCAACAGGGTACCGGTAGGTCTTTTAAAAGTCGTTTGCGCAGGGTGAGTGTATCAGCCGTGCTTTACCATGTGTGGATGGCCCGAAACAAGAAGATTTTTGAGCGGATTGAACCCAACTTTGAACAGACAGTGGGTAGATGCTTTAGTTCTATTCGTAGTTGTATAAATGGTTGTAGGGGGATAGATAGAAACAAAACTAACTGGAGGTTGTGCATAGAATGGGGGTTTAGTTTGACAATTCTTAAAGATGAGTAGTCTGTTTGTAATACTTTTCATTCGATTCATTAATAAAATTTCCTTTAAAAAAAAATGTTGGTGACTACTGGAGATAATAACTCTCTTCAATTATTCATGGGATGGGAGGGAGTAGGTCTTGCTTCATATTTGTTAATTCATTTCTAGTTTACACGACTTCAGGCAGATAAAACAGCTATAAAAGTATGCCTGTCAATCGAAACTTTTCAATATTTTTTTTGTCATTTTAGTAACTAATAATTAATATAGGCTTTGTCATAATTTAACTACAGTTATTTTTATAACTAACAATACTTTCATATATATATATTTCATACACTTATAGGTCTATTAGAATATGAAACATTTGTTTATAGGAGAAGATGATGTGTTGTATAACTTTAATTATTTTTTCATATATAAAACATAAGAAAAGTTAGTATCTGAATCTAATTTATTTTGTAAATTGAAAAATTGATAAAAAAAAGTTGTTTCCTACGGCAAGTGTGTTACAATACATGTTTTTTTTCTTCTAATTTTGGTAGTATACTACATTAACAAAGTGCTTACATACAACTCAATCCATTTTCGAAGGATCTTATTAGGAATTGTCCATACGTAAAATCAGAAATACTGATATGGTTCTTTTCCACATAAAAGGGGAATCTTGTGTCTAGTTATCAAATTATTGAAGAACCGCAAACTATTTACTTACGTTACTTAGTTGACAATTACAAAAACGCATCTGATATATAATTAATCCAATACATATTTGAACAAGATGCATCAAGTTCTTGAACGATTATTTTTCATTTCGCATTGATTTGATCCAAATTTTTTTTAATAATACGATCAATGTGAGATCACTATAATAGTGATATACTTGTACTTAAAATCGAAGGGCTTAAATACCTTTTTCAGAAAATAACAATTTTTTTGTCACAATTAAATCCAAAACAAGTAAATGATATACTTGTCCTTAACTGGAAGTGCTTAACTTTATCATTACTACAAAAAACAAGAACGTTCATAATCAATTTTTTCTTCCGCTCTTGCGATGTAATAACGGATTGATGTAGGTTAAAAGAATCAGTCAATGATGTTTATATTTGTTGAATATGAGCACCACACCTTTTCTTTTCGATATACTTTCTAAATCTTTTTTGTATATGTTTTTAAGGGTTCAACTTGAGTACATATCTCTCGTACGTAAAATTTTCATTTTCCTGTTGACTTTTAGAGTCTAAGTGTTTCACATAAAATTAATATTACATAATTTTAAGTTTCGATAGTAATTATCCGAACAATAAAAATGATGTCTAAATTCCTTAAATATAATTAAATATATGTGTATTATATTTGTAGGATTATGTATGTAGTGTATTTAATCTTATCGAATCATTATATATCATATTAGAATACACATGTATATATATTAATATATAGAAAGTCTAATGAAAATAGTTGCATTTTTTAATCCTCATTCTCAAGCTTAAACAGAAAGAGCGACAAAAACATATAAAAAGTTGATGAATATAGAGCAAAAAAGATAAACTGGTGCACAAATATTAGGATAAACTATGAAGGTTACCACTCGATATGGTTAGTTTCAGTGGTCGTTTAGACATGCATCAGTTATATGTGAAATCAATATTCAATAGACCTATAACCTATAATTTAGTGTTATTTGTTATGTTAAATAAGGAATATTTATGCAGGTGCATATTGTACGGTCTTCATGTTTTTTTTTTGTAAATTAGCGATGAGGTGAGATTCGAATCCAGGACCTTCTGGTCACTAGCGAAAGCCTTTTCCACTAGGCTATTCGAGTATCTCATTGTACGGTCTTCATGTTAAAGATTAAATAAGTTGAAGGAGATGCGAAGTTAATTTTCATTCATCCTTTACGTTAGTATCAATTTTTTTATCATAATATTATTGATAAAACTAATTATAATTAAATCGTGATTTAGTAGGAGTATTATTCGTCATAGGAATATTACTATTGAAATAATAGTTTATCAATAATTTACATCGATATGTATAGAAAATTGACAAAATGGCCTCAATAAATATGTGCAAGTTGCAGTTTGGTTCGAGTTTATATTAGGTCTACGGAAATGGTCCCAGATATTGGTACAGAATTTGCATTTTGGTCCATAAACGTTAGTTTTAGACTGAGAAACGTTATTCTGGGGCAAGAAAAAGGTTTTCTCACGGTTAACACCCTAATACGTGATTATAAGTAATATTGGGGCCAAAATCGAATATCAAGCACTTAATATCTTTTAACAATCAACTTTAATTAATCATTCATCAAGTACCAAATCAAAATCATCCTCAAACTTGTGATAAAACCTCAACATCCTCAATTAAATCCTTTAACGTGTGAATCATTGATGAAACACAAGTTTAAGGATCCACTTCACTGTACAAATTCACACCCTGCTCCTCAAGGATGATTTTGATTTTGTGTTTGATGAATGATTCATTAAACTTGATTGTTGAAAATACTCTATTAAGTGCTTGATTTTCGATTTTGGCCCTAAAATTATTTATAATCCCATATTATGGTGTTAATCGTGAGAAAACTTTGGCCCTAACATTTTTTATAATCCCATGTCTATGGTTGGAGATGGGGAACTGGGGGAAACATTGGCAGGAAGGGGAGGGTCGGGGAGACTACCTCCTTCCGAAGTTTGCCCCGGGGCCGAAAGGGGAGGAATGGAAGGAGTCTGAGAAGTAGATGTGATAAGGGGAGGAGTAGAAGGTAGAGAAGGAGAAATGGTGAGATTACAAGAGACGGGCTTATCTTTTTTCTTCTTTCTGATCATTTTAGCCTTCTTTGCCGAAGGGACAGGTGAGGGAGAACATGAAGTCGCACCCACCTTTCTCTTAAGGACGTTGTCCACCACCAGCTTCCCCGAGGCCAAAGCCAGGTAACGAAGCCGTAAAGGTGACTCCCCATACGTCTCCTTGTGCACCAACAACTTCCTTGAAGTATAAAGAATGATGTTGTTATGATTACAAATGAGAAAGAAAGAAAAAAAGATTTGAGAAGAACTTACACAAACTGACAGACGGATCGGCCACGGGACGTTTGCTTAATCCCGCCTTTGGCCACTTGCTCCAAGGTCCCTGACACCAATGCAGAAACCGATGTAAACCAGGCGGTCGACACCGAAGCGGAGAAGCCACCCTTCACCAGAAACCACAACTTGTGGTATCGGGAATCTTCAATCTTGGAGGGTTTGTGGTAGTATAGAAGGTTGCCTGACCCCCGGGGTGTAAACCATTATGCTGGACCGTGTACATGAGGGAGAACAAGCCCAAACGGGGAGATATCCCTACCGTGGCACAGGCAACTTGATAAAATACCACAATCAACCAAGCAAAGAGCTCAGTTGACCCGGGGCCTTCGTTGATGGTAGTTAGCAGCTCCTCCACGAAGCTGGACACTTGGAGTCTTAATCCCAAATTGAAAAACTCCCATAATACAGCTGCACAACCTTCTTCCCGAGGGACGTGTGGAACTATCATGTCTTGACAAAAGCTAGAATAGTATTTTCCACGAATTCTGCCAAAGTAGGTGGCTTCCGGCTACCTTTCACCGACACTGTCTTCTCCGAGACTGCCTTACTTTTCCCCTTGGAAGGTTTCTTAGAATTAGTTGGAGGAACAGGCACCTGGGAACCTAAAGCTGTAGAAGCCGAGGAAGGTTTCCTGGAGGATAGAGGAAGGGCATCGATGACATCGGGAGCTTCTTCTTCGGGAACCTCGAGCCCTTCACCCTGATGATATCTCTGACGTGAGTATTCATGCCCTAAATATATACAGTATCGTTAGGAACAACGGCAATTGCCATAGGTAAAATCTCGAAGTAAGGGTTAGATAAATTGGAAATGGGAACGGTATTAAAGACAAGCTCGGTGCCCAAAGTTCTAGCTAAATTTTTACGAAAGCGTACCTCTCCCGTTACATCAGCAATAGCTACAGTACGCGCGGGTTCCGAAGCAGTATCTTCAAGAATAGCACCATGGGGGGGAGAGTTGTTTTCAGCCATTTAACAAGGAAGAAAAAGTACTAGGGAAATATAAGAAGGCCGAAGCAAAGGAGACGAGGAAGACAAGAGAGTAAAGTAGAATGCTTGAACTGAAAATGTGAAGTGAAAATGAAAGGGGGTAACTCACCTTTTATAGGCGCCTGAGGAAGGATGGACCAACGTTTCATCTTCCTGGCCCACCTAGAAGATTTCAGATGATGGGTCAGCATGTTTAATACCACCCCTTCCCTCAGAATAAACGAATGTGGGTAGGTAAGGTATTAACAATTGATAAAGACATTTATGAGAGGAGACTTTTTATTTATTAAGGTTGATTTACCCATTTAAGGGTCTTGGGCCCGAAAGCCTTTTTACTATTTAAGGAAAGGTCCAATTGAGTCTGAAAGAGGCATCTACGACGTACACGTGTTTGCATCTGGAAGGCATTGGTGAGAAATATCTACCTCTATAAATACCCATTACATTTGGTCAGTTAAAGGTAATGTGACATTAAGCTTCGTTATATTTTGCCTACACTCTTTTCGAACCAATAGTAACTTGACCGTCGGAGTGGTTGCGATCGACTTCGGTCGCAGTCTAGGTACCGAAGACCATGGACCACGGAGACAAACCCCTGACATGGGCAGTAACCAGGGCTCGGAGTGGGGCATCCATGCCACCACGGGATCTAGGAAAGAGACCTCAGGAAGATGATCCCCTAGGGCAAGTCCCATATGGACCCTCACCTCGGCCCTCAATCAGACTTCCAGCCTATCCACGACTGGACCCGACTATGTCAAGACAATTCACAGGAGCCCATTCAGAGATGGGCTTCGGAGAAAATATGCAACATCACCACCCTTTAAAAAAAGCTCATAAGCTAGACTTTTACTTAGTTTAGTTATACTTTTTATATTATATATCAAAAACATCTTAAAATAATATACGATATATAATAATACTGAAAGACCTAGGAGGCTAGTGCTTTCCCCTCGGTACGCCCCTAATCCATGCCTAAAATTTCAAGCATAGTATTTGTAACACAACGTCATGATGATAAGTGAGGCACATACAGTGTTTGTGTACTAAAGACATGCATACCTCACGGACGAACTCGGTCGACTAAATGTATATTATTAACATAAATTAAGTGTGGTCTTTTACATAAAACTGATTAAAATATGCATACAACCTTTGGACCGTTCTTGGGTTGGGGATATATATTTAGAATTTTTTATAGTCTAATTGCTCAGTATATGTGACCCATGCGTCAAAAGTATATTTCAAAATAGTTATTATTCACAATAATTAAGGTAAAAGGTCTTGATGAGTTTAAATCATGTTAGAAAGAAATTTGTCTTATATTTACTTTAACTGTCTATTATTATTAGTTAGGAATTTATGTATTTATTATTTGTGATGCAATTGTATTCATAATTTATCGCTAATTTTAACATAATAATAAAGATACGCGCAGTAATCAGTATATCGATGAGAGGTTCCGATCAGGGGCGGATCTAGAATATTTCATATGGTGGTTCAAAATATAAACTAAATTTAGTGTTTTTTGTATTATTAACAACATATTTTACCATATTTTATCTATAATGGGTAAAAAATGTTTTGAAATTGAATAAATATTAATTGAAATTTGTTATTCTATAGCTCAGTAAATTATTGATTCTATCATAGTAAACTATCCAAATTTAAAAAAAGATTTACTAACTTGTTTGTTAATTAATATACTAAAATCTGAATCAAAATTAAAATTTATATTGATAAATTAATCATAAAAATAAAATGATAGTATTTAAATATTATAATTTAAAGTTCATTTTGATGTACTTTTAGTTCCTTTCAATATGTACTACATCTTTGTTATTTAATTATTGAAAAAGAGTTAACTATTAGATAGAATGAACATGTCAAAAATTGAAAAAAACCTACTTAATTACTTAAGACTACATATTCAGCCCACTAGATATAACCCAGCAGATGTAATCCAGCCCAATAAAACCCGACCCAACAAATAACCCTACGGGCTAATAATAGTAATCTTCATCCTTTCACTCTTTTCCATGCATCTATCTCTTCTTCTTTCATTTTTCTTTCCACTTCATATTTCACCATATCTAATTGAGCTTCTTTTTTTAAAAAATAGTGATGATTCAAATGAACCACTGTGAACATTATGGGGTCCGCCTGTGGTTCAGATACCAAAAAATAGTTATTTAAAATGATCTATAAAGAATTTAATGTAAGGACGTAAGCAAGCATGCTAAATTAACCCTCATTAGTACCAATCAATATCAAAGAAGCAAGGCTATTATTAATATCTGATGTGGGCTTATATTAAGAGGTTTTGAATTGAACTTTTGATAGAGGAATATAGATAACCTCAAATATATATTGGGTTATATACACATTATTAGACCGTACTTTCGTTATATTGGTCTTTTTGTTTGACTTTCCAGATAAAGTTGGATGGATAAAATTATAAAACACTAATTGTAATGTAATATATCAATAATTTAAAAAGTTAAACCAAAGGATAGGGACCCTCCCTCCCCCCCCCCCACTTCCCCCGCCAGACACTTTTTTCGGAAAAAAATTATATATGAATAAAGTAAAAAATTAATGTAAAAATTACTCCCTCCATCCCTTATTGATAGTCCATTTTTCCTTAAATGGAAATCCCTTTTTTTATTCCATTTTGACAAATTTAGTAATAAAAAGTGGAAGAAAATTTGGTTTTGTGAGATAAGTTTAAAATTACCTAAAAATGAGTGCAAAGGCAAATAGGACTAAGAAAAAGGGATGGAAGGAGTAGCATTTAAATTTATCTTTAAATATATTTTAAGCGTTTTGAACAGTGACTTCAAAATTATGTCGATTTCGAACAGACACTTTAAAATACTATGATCCGCTACTAGGTACATGGGTGTAGTTGTAACAAGTTTGTGCTCCTCATGACGGAGGGATTAGTATCACACATTTTGTTGATGTGTATTCTACATCCATAATGAAATCTTGGTATAGGGTGAGAGCAAGGCAAAGCTTACAGATAAAATCTATGCTCCAAAGATATTATAGAACCAGACACACCTCATGTACCACCTTCCAGCCAGTGCATTGAAGGGCTTGAACCCAAGACCTCCACCTTTTAGAGAAAGGAACTAACAAACTAAGCTACATTTTTACTTGTTTTACTTATATTTTTTTATTATATATATCCAAAATTTCAGAAAAATTGCATATAAAAAAAACGCTACTGAAAAATCTAGGCCCCCCTCAAGGTCCGCCCCTAGCTCTAGATAAGGAGCTCTGTCATAGTAATTACTGTGACTCGTCATCTCTCTGAGACTTCTTAATCGGACATAACTTTTAGAGATCTAACACATTAGACTCACTGATTACCTGGATCAAATCATATGGACGAGCGCAAACAACTGTAGATTCTCTTTTAAAGTCTGTTGGAATTTGATTTTGCTACATAAAGATTCATCTTCTTTTTAATCCATCATTTAGCACCACTTCATCCCTAAAAAGATGTCTTTCATGGTTTGGAGATTGCTCAAAGGCAAACTATCCATTAATTGCACCATTCAAAGTAGAGGTATCTCCTCGACATCCAAATGTGTTTGTTATGAGCATTTGGTAAATATATCAACATGTTTTCTTTGACAATAACATTGCCAAGAACATATGGAATCACTACAATAGTCCGCAACACGTTCTTTCTTCATAAAGTCTACCTATCACCATGGAAGGTTACATCAAGCACATTGTCCCTGTGATCACTTCGCGGAGCCTTTGGGATTGAAGGAACAAAAAAAGCATGACAACATTACATGAGTATTGATTCTTTAACTCTCAGATCTTTCACCAGATTTGTCTTATTCATCAATCTAATCTGCTCAATTCAAACACTGGAAAGACAACCTCGAATATGTTATTTTCTTTCAACATCGTCTCGATCCACAAGCAAAAAAGCCCCCTATTATTCTGAAATGGCACATTGCACGTAGGGCAAGTTGAAACTTAATCAGATGGCTAATTCAAACACCAAGCAAGTGCTTTAGGGAGCATTCCCAGGGTCGATATTAGGAGGTTGATCTATTCAAATATTCATTTTATATGATCAAATGGTGTTTTAGTCATGGAGAGAAAATTGCCGAAATAGACCCCGATAGTGGGATCGAATTGCTCTTTAGCTCCCAATAGTTACACGATTGCATTTTAGTCCGCGAACATGGCCAAAAGGTTTCACTTTAGTCCCCAGGTCATGTTTTTCAATAAAGTTGGGGTCAAAACACAATTTTTAACAATTATGGGATCAGAACACGATTTTTTATGGTTGTTTTCCAATAAAGTCTACATTACGGGTTAACTAATGGACAAACTATAATATAATGGTTGTCGAAATAGTCCCCGACAGTGGGACCGAATTGTTAAAAGTCGTGTTTTGACCCCATAATTATTAAAAATTGTGTTTTGACCCCAACTTTATTGGAAAACATGTCCTGGGGACTAAAGTGCAACCTTTTGGCCACTTTCGAGGACTTAAATGTAGCCGTATAACTATTGAGGGCTAAAGTGCAATTCGATCCCACTATCGGGGACTATTTCAACAATTTTCTCCAGTCATGGATTTAAGTCCATCCAAGTTGAATCTGACTCTATTCTTATGGTTCATAACAAATCAAATCACTAACAACTCAAGCAAGAGGCGAACAATATAATATATAGGCAGTTCTAACTCCTAATAGGATTAGGCCAAGTATCTCATTGTAGCCTATAAATAGGTCTCCATACTCGTTGTGTATAGTGTGCTCAAATATACAATCACATAATATCACATGTAGAGTAGTAGAGAAACACTCAATCTCGTTCTTCAGTAATAAGATCTGCAGCAGCAATAGGACGTAGTCATTCATATTGAGAGCGTACCTATATAAACCTTGGTGTCGTTTACTTTTAGTACTTACTTTCATCATTGTCATACGGGTTTCTTGGGGGTTGGGAGAATTGGATTCCGCATTAATTCTCAACAAGTTGGTGGCCTTATTTTCATATTTCTTTTTTATCGAATAGTTAACTACTAAAAAAAGTATCGAATAGTTACCTCTTAAATTTGTTTTTCTATTATTTTCAAAAATCAAAAAAGGGTTGTGATGTTAAGCAGTTTACTTTTAATTTGTTTTAATGTCATATGGAAGTGATGTAACTTGGTTGAGACTGTTGGGCCACGGTCAGGTACCATCCAAGCTTAGTGATGTAGTCTGGACGCGTCTACTGGGTTACAGTATGTGATCCAGGTTGGGCACTAACCTCAGGCCCATCCGTACCTTCCAACTACTAGATGAGGACGCATGTCATCATCTCCTTCCATATGAATATTATATATTCTCTCTCTTACTAGTATATAAGGGGAGAAGTAAACATCATTAGAGGTTAATCTTTACTTTCATCCACTTATTATTCTCAAATACACCTTTGCCACCTTACTGACTTAAGCATCGGAGTGTTTGTGGCCGGAAATGGTCTCGCTTTCAGGTATAGCTGTACCCTCGGAAATACTCCTGGCTTCTAAGGCGCGCCTTCCATCAAGGCGTACCATATCTACCAGAAGGTTTCGAGTACAAGCTAGCCCAAATATAATAGTTGGACCTTCGCCTCTTCAGGAGAGTCTCGAGGTCGAGGCCCAGGATATCCGAAGTCCATCATTGGAGCCGTCTGTGGGCTCGGTACAACAAGTCATGGAAGACCACGATGAACACCTACACGTGAACTCATCAACGAGCCTACAACAACCTTAGCAACAGGCGAGTCAACCTGTGATTTTTTCCCTTGAAGTTGAGGCTGAGCTAAACATAAGGGTACAAGAGGCGGTATAACAAACCTTAGCACACATGGCACGGCCTGCAGTACCCCAACAGGAAGCCCATTCGCGACTACATTGCGAAGAGTCACACAATCCTGTACATAACAAACAGAATTCTGAGAGGCCACCATGGCACGCACCACCTCCCCAAGAGGTGCCTGCAACTCAGCAATCTAACCTTCTTAAAGCTATATTGAAGAAATGGAAAATTTTAAGGCATCCATGTTGGTCTCGATTAAACCACAAACAAATCATACATGATCCCTCAGACCAGAATGCCTTTCTCTGTGAGGTTTGAGACCAAAGATGTCCCAATAGGGTACGTTCTCCCTTGTCTGAGCCAATATAATGGCACAGGAGATCCCAAAAACATCTTCGGGAATATATGGCGTAAATGATCTTATTTACTCCAGATAAGGACATGTATGCAAAGGCTTTCCCAAAGTTTGACAGGAAAAGCCCTGGATTGGTTTATGCAGTTACCACAAGCATCGATAGATACATTTGATCAGGCAACATTGGCATTCTTGGCAAAGTTTGGTTCGGAGATAAACCAGGAAGATGATGAAAGCATACTCCTTGCAATCAAGCAAAAGAGTGGCGAAACCCTCAGGGAGTACTACAAGAGGTATAATGACAAATTGTTGACAATACCATCTGTTGACTGTCGCCTTGCATATATGGCATTTTACGAGGGCTTGCAGTATGGTAAGTTAAGAAAGCCCTGAGCCACCAAAAACCAATGGGCAATGATGAACTCACACAGCTACGGTTCTGCGATACATTGATGTTGAGGAATTAAAGCTCAAAGATAAAGAGCCCAAGGATTTGCGAGACTCAGTTCTCAATAAGCAAACCTCCAAACCAAAAGTGTGGGAATGCTTGTAGAGAAATCGAGGAGCAGATTTCCCACAGAACACACAGGCTCGGAAAAGTGAGTTCACCTCTAATCCACCTAGAGTCACGGGCAAGTGCACTACGTCACTAGGTTTGACAAGCCTGAATGTCTTTATAGTGTAGGTGTACTCTGAGATCGCCAACAATGGTGTGTTGCCCAAACCAACGAGAATCAATACCTCACCCAGCAAAAGAGACAAGAATAAATACTGTGAGTATCATAAGGAATGTGGATACGACACTAGGGATTGTCCTACATTGGAAAGAGTAATTGAAAAACTGCTGGAAAGAGGGTACCTCCGAGAGTTCACAGGCCATAAGGGAAAATGTAAAAATCGAGACCGCACCCCACAAGATAACATGGATACGGTTAACAAGGAAAAAGAGAACATTCCCCAGTCATAACTGAAAGAATTAACACCATCTCTAGGGGGCACAGTGGAGGCAGAGACACCTGAAATACTCGGAAGAACTATACTAGGCGAGAAGTATATGCATTCCGAGCACACACAGCAAATCCATCTGAACCCATAACCTTCACAAATGATGACATGGTGGGTATTGAGATACCCCAATATGATTCCCTCGTGGTTATACCTATCATTGGTACATTGGAGGTAGATCGGACAAGATCAAAGCCTTAATCGATATGACACCCCCAAAAAGTTACAAGGAGTTAATGAGGTTGAACGAGTGTCTTGTTGCGTTACGTAGGTTCATCTCCAAAGCTGGGGACGGAACTTACCATTCTTTGAAAAACCTAAGGCGAGCCCCGGAGAAGTTTTACTGGGATGATGAGTGCAACCAAGCCTTCGAGGAGTTAAGAACCTATTTGGCGAGCCCAAAGCTGCTCACCCATCCAGACAAAGGCGAAACTCTTTGGAAGTTGCGGAAACTGCGGAAGTGTTGTATTGGTCAAAGAGGCTCATACAGCATAAAGACCTATATATTATGTGAGCCATGTAGTACGGGGCTCGGAACTGAACTATCCCCTTATTGATAAGTTTGCCTTTGCACTAGTGGTTGCGGCTAGACGCTTGAAAATCTAGTTTGAATCTCACCCAATTGAGGTAATCAGAGATCAACCATTAAAATGGGTTATCTCAAGTCCTGCTCTGTTCGGAAGATTGACAACTTGGGCTACCGAGTTAAGTGAGTTCCAAATCCCATTCATGCCGAGGACGAGCATCAAAGCACAAGCTCTAGCAGACTTCATCGACGAGTGCACATCCCCGGACAATACACAAATTACAAGTAAACCTTTGGATGTGGATATTACATAGTGGATATTGAATGTGGATGGGGCTCGAAATAGCAAAGGGTCTAGGGCAGGAATTGTCATTCGAGGCCAAGAGGACATTGACCTTAGCTACGCATTACGATTCACCCTTCCCACGACCAATAATGAAGCAGAGTATGAGGCACTAATTGCAGTATTACAACTGATGAAGAGTCTCGGAGTATGCAAGCTAATAGTTAGGGGGGACGCAAAGCTAGTTATGTACCAAGTTAATGGAGACTGTGAGGATAAAAATGAATCCTTACTAATTTATCATGCAAAAACCATGTCATTAGCTAGGCAGTTTACACAGGTCATATTTCAACATGTTCCTCGTGCAGAAAGCGCAAAAGCAGACTACTTGTGACTGTTAGCTACGGTATGGTATGACGAGTTACCAAGAGACGTCATAGTTGAGGTCAGAGACATACCTGAACATCAAATAAATTACATTGGAAAGGTTTTAGAAGAGGAGGCTGATTGGTGGACCCCTATTGTTAAGTTCTTAATTGAAGCTGAACTCCCTGATGACACAATAGAGGCTCGCACAATCAAGACACGTTCCTTCAGATTCCATGTAATAGAAGGGGAGCTTTACAAGAAGTCATGGGACGGACCTTTATTACTCTACGTGACTAAGAATGATCAAGCAAGGATATTGGCTGAAATCCATCAGGGTTGGTGTGGAAGCCATATTGGAGGTGGAGCTCTGGCTTTGAAGATAACCAGGACATGGTACTTTTGGCCAACACTAAGAAAAGATGCAACAAAATTTGTCAAGAAGTGTGATGCATGTCAAAGATAGGGGCAATCTCGCACTTACCAGCAACATCAATGACACCTGCAATCAACCCCATCCCATTTGCTATGTGGGGCATCGACTTGTTAGGCAAATTACCAAAAGCTAAAGGCAATATGGAGTATGTGATAGTTACGGTTGATTATTTCACTAAGTGGGTGGAGGCTGCACCCTTGGCAAAAACAAAAGGGGACGACGTGGTCAAGTTTATTTGGAAACACATTGTCACAAGATATGGAATCCCCAAGACCATAGTCTCGGATAACGGGACACAATTCGAGGGAAAGATACTAAAGGACTTCTGCCAAAAGTACGACATATAACAATGCTTCGTTTCTGTATATTATCCACATGCAAATGGCCAGGTAGAAATTATAAACAGGGTCATATTTAACGGTATTAAGAAAAACTTGATACAAAGCGAGGTTGCCAAAGGTACTTGGATCCAAGAACTCCCAGTTGTGTTGTGGTCCATAAGAATAACACCCTTAAAAGCTACATGCGAAACCCAATATAGTCTGGTATATTGGTCAGAAGCATTGTTACCAGCAGAGGTAGGCCTACCTACCTTTAGACATAGAGGCTTTGATGAGGTTAAGAATGGTTCACGACTAAGGGAACAATTGGATTTCTTGGACGAAAAAAGGGACGAGGCCTTGTACAACACACAAAAATGCAAGATCTTAATGTCTAGGAGTTATAATAGACGGGTCAAGAATCGTCAGTTCAACAGAGGAGATTTCGTCCTACGTCTATACTCAGTAGCCAATCCTAAAGAAGTCCACAAGTTGAGCCCAACATGGGAAGAACCATATAGAGTTGCAGCAATCCTTGGCGGCTGGACATATAAGTTAGAAGAGATGACAGGCGAGCCCATACCAAGGACATAACATGTTACCAAACTCGTGAAGTATTATTTGTGACCCCAAAACCCATAAATCTTTGGGTAAGACTACAACCATGTAAATTCTAAATTAAGGTTAATCAAGGTCTTTCTTTATTCTAATACAAGTCATACACAATAGATATAAAGCCTCCAACATGTGATTTAATCAAAAATCAGTAAGGGTATCTCCTACGACAAAACCTCCAACCTGTGATTTAATAAAAAATAACTAGAGGACTCGCCTACAGCAAAACCTCCAACATGTGATTTAATAAAAAATCACTAGAGGTATCGCCTACAGCAAAAACCTCCAACATGTGATTTAATCAAAAATCACTAGAGGTGTCGCCTATAACGAAACCTCCAACATGTGATTTAATAAAAAAAAAAATCACTAGAGGTGTCGCCTATAACGAAACCTCCAACATGTGATATAATAAAAAATCACTAGAGCTCTCGCTTAGAACTAAACCTCCAACATATGATTTATATAAAAAATCACTAAAGGTCTCGCCCACAGCAAAACCTCCAACATGTGATTTAATCAATAAACCAGTAGAGGTCTCGCCTACGATAAAACCTCCAACATGTGATTTAATTAAAAATCACTAGAGGTGTCGCCTATAACGAAACCTCCAACATGTGATGTAATTAAAAATCACTAGAGGTATCTCCTACGACAAAACCTCCAACATATGATATAATAAAAAAAACACTAGAGGTCTCGCCTACCACAAAACCTCCAACATGTGATTTAATCACTAGAGGTGTCGCATACGACGAAGCCTCCAACATGGTTTCATCAAAATCAATAGAGGACGTGCCTACAATAAAACCTAAGGCCTACCTATAGGAGAAGTATAGGTTCCGAAGGATATCCAATCCTAAATCGGACCACAATATACTTTGGTTGACTTTATATTTTAAACATATCCTATTTGAAGAAGATAAGGTATATTTACAAGGGGGCGCATGTGTATAACATAACTGAAATACAACCAAATGGACAACAAGTGCGAAGGTAAAATTTTTTCATTTCCAAAACTTTACATACAAAATAAGGAAATGAAACATGTTTCATACAAAAGAACCAGAAATAGCAGACAAGCCAGGAATAACATCTAAGGCTGGGGAGGGACCAAGAGGATCAGGGATATTCTTGAGTTTCTTAAACTCCTCTATCGAAACACCTAAGTTAGGAAGTTGCGCAACATAGGTGGAGGTGAACTCGGAAAGGATGCAAGACTGGGCCTTGTAAACATAACCATGTAGGACAGGACTCCTCATAAACTGTTGAACTTATTCTTGGACGGTGCCAGGTATGGAGTCTCGTAACTGAGTATTAGCCGTGGCCAGCTGCGAGGCCTTCTTTTTCCACTCAGCAGTCTGAGCTTGGGAAGAAGATAATTCGGCGCTAGTAGACTTGGTTAGAGATTCCTTTTCCTTCAGCACGCGTTTGGCCTCGTCCTTGACCCTGGTCAGTTGAGAACGGATGGCTAGAGATTCTTTCTTAGCCTCTAGCTTAGACTGGACATCCTTCAACTTATTGGATAACTCATCATTGAGAAACCCCGCTTGTCGAGTCCTCCTCCCCAAAGCATATATCCCATTGGTAGTCTATAAAATGAAAAAGACGAGTCAACCAAGTTGTACAGAAAAAGGGGAAGGTATAATAACAACCACATAAGTCCCAAGTTACCTTCAGCTGTTGGTGAATGAGTTCAGAGGTAAGGTCGATAGTCTCATCGATATCATCGAAAGCCTCACCTTCATCCTACATCATTAAGGGCTTCAGAGCCATGAAACTATCATAGGGATGGTCCCAAGTTGAGTTCTAGTTTATTATCAAGGCAGCCCTGGGCAGAATGTATGGCGTTGGCATGTATCTCATGTTACGATTGGGGGCACAAACACATAAGTAGAAGTCTGTATTTGAGAGACTGGGTCTTGTTAGAAGAAATTCTTTAGCCTTCAATAACTCAAGAGCAATAAAAAATGTATGGAAGTTAGAAGGAAAAAAGTAAGAAGAACCATCAACGTCATAAATATCCACTAATCATCAGCAAGTGGAGGGTAAAGTCAAAGCAAGAACCTTGTGTCGAAGAAGCTGAACAACCTGAAGAGAGTGTTGGATCTTCAAACCATATTACTATCATTGAAGATGAGACCATCGAAGAAGACGTTGAAGAGGCCCCATTAACACTCGAAGAAGGCTTAAAAGCGATTATTGACGAGTTGAAAGAAATTAACTTGGGCACATATAGCGAACCACGCCCCGTATATATCAGCGCTCTTTTAACCACATAAGAGAAAAATAGTAGGTGAGTCTTCTCCATTAGTTATGTGATGTGTTTGCATGGTCCTACACAGAGATGTCAGGCTTAAATCTAAAGGTCGATGTCACCACCTAACTGTAAAGAAAGGTGTTAGACCAGTTAAACAGGTATATTTCGATATCTCAACTTGTGATGAACAATTAATAGACTATTGTAGATGATCTAGTGTTATGATAAGTGCCGCTTATCTAATATTTTATTGATATAACTATAATAATTTATGTAGGTAATACTATCGTCTGAAGGTCAAATGATAAATGCTCAGTACAATAATCATCAATTTTACCCTAATATGTTTCACCTTTACGATTTCTCGCTATAACACTGTTTGTATCACATGTAATCCACCCATTAAGTCGCATCAAATACTGATTAGTGGTTTATTTCGGGTTTTTCTTGCGAACAATGGTTGAATCTTCTACAATTGGAATGTTGTCGTTAGCACTACCAGTGCTACAAAGAATCATTTATGTTGAAATTTTTTAAAATTACTGCGTCGCTATAGAAACATTTTTGTTTTCTATTGACATGCAAAAATTATATAGAGGTGGTTGAAATTGCATCATGGATCCATAATATATATAAAATTTTGGCATAGGTGAAGACACATTGAAATTTGTTGTAAAATCAAGATTTGATGTACTTTGATGTCGTGTTTGGTTAAAAGACTACGATAATTGCTCGCATTTTGAGTTTTAAAATTGTTAATTTTTTTTTTCATATTTTGTTAATAAGCGATGAAATATATTAAGAAAGAAAAAAGAGGGGAAAATCTCCCTCAATATAATTACAACAAGAACCATCGTCCTGTGGACTAAAACTAAGGAAATAAAACCATGAGCAAGAGCTGGACCATGCGAGGCTAGCCCAAAGAGCCCAAAAAATCTAGTAGTCCAACACTAAAAAAGCTTTGCCCTACTATACCCTAATCCTCCACTTAAAAGAAAGTATATGTTCAACACTCAAAATACGATTGAAAAAATACTTATAAGGTTATTGTTAGCATCATTTTAAAGAACAAATACTTCAAAGTTAATGAAAGTGATTGAATAATTATATTGGAGAGCGGACCGGTTACGATTTTCTTAAGATCTGTTCTCTTAAGAATTCTCTAATGCATTACATGCTTGTACTTCATCCACTTTACACAAAATCTAGGCATGTAATGCATTAGAGAAATCTTAAGAGAACAAATCTTAGAAGACCATAACTTTTTATCCAAAATAAATGAATAAAATCGCTATTTATTGAGTATAAAACAATTTTGAAAAAAAATAATGTTATATAAAATAATTGACCCCAGATAATTGAGATGTGATAAAAAAAAATCTACAAACCACATAATATAATAAGCAAATGACATGTTGCACTCCTATCCAAACGAGTAGCTCATCCAACGTGGTGACGTGTTCTCTTTCATGTTTTTTCGACTTTAAATGACTTAAATACGATTTAATACGATTGTTTTCAACTACTTTTTAAAATGTAATTGGAGACATTAATAGTTGCATTTTATTAAATAGATCATTGTAGATTTCTTATTATAAGAGATCAGGAGTATAATTGATCCAAAATATTTGAGATTAAATAGATAATGAACTCTCAATATTAAAACTTTACAAAATAAATTGATATAAGAGTTTTGATTGATAGTTGTATGTTTAAAAGAATAAGGATAATTTCGTAAGCTGTTGTGAATATCATTTTAAAGTACAACCTGGGAAGCTCTATGGTGAAAAATTATATTGAGTTAACAAACCATGAAAAAACCTACATAACTCCTTGGTCTTTTTCAGAGCACAGGCTAAAGAATCAAGCAAAAGAAAAAAATTTACAGCCGATATCGATGTACATTACAAGCTAGAAAACCATCAATCACAACAACGAACACAACGGGCACTTCTGGGATAATTCTCTGGAGATTTTATTCACCCGTCACTTCTCCACGAGCCATGGCAATGCACGAAAGCTACAAGTCGGTCGGTCACTTAACCCTGCCTGGCGCCTTTACAGGTGCTGGAGACAGTAAGTGCTTGTCTTGATCTGCATCCTCACTTTCGGATTGCTCCTGCTCTGAACTTTCGGACGTAGATACAGTTCCATCCTCTTCTGGGTAAAACAATTCGAAGAAATAATTCAGAGACGAAGGTAGGAACTCCACACACCAGATAAAATAAGAGTAACATTACAAAGAACTGGGACCTCTCATCAACTCAAGAGGCAATTGCTCCTAAATTCTCTTCCCTTTATTTTGGGTGGTGAACGGCAGATGAAAATAACCAACTTGTTCATGCTAACCTGCACATTGGCGGTACTCAGGAACCTGCTTAACACTTGTTACTTGGAGGCTCTCGGGGAGAAGACAACTGCAGAAGGAACCTGTTTTAACAAAAACACATTAATTAATTTGGTGGTTATAACAACTTTTTCTGACATACCGAGCTATAACATATACGATGGGGGTATAATGATCTTTAGATGGATGTGTACTGAGGCTTCAATTCTGACTCCTTCACGTACCGAGCTATAACATATGGGAGTATAACATACACTGAGATATCTTGAAACTGTATATATGGGGGGCAGGCACTTACGTAATAATGCAATATATCATGAGACAAAGATCACAAGTAATTGGCTTCCAGTTAAATCACGCTTCATATTATATACCGTATGATATTAGATGCCAGTCCTTCGGGAACTAAGAGTACTTAGAGGAGTTCATTGACAGTTCATATCTTTTGGCATATCAATTATCAATTCAACCCAGCCCATGTTGACATGCATTTATAGTTGGATATGGTGTGTCGTGGTCAAAAGCATGCCCCTACCAACAGTATAATTCTCAAACTCACAGAATCCTAGAGGCAAGAATTAGCACTGATTGCTGTGGTTTGCATCCTTGTACCGAGAAGTAGTGTTATTACATAAACAGATTTACCCGACGAATAATATTTGATAAACAAACCGGGACATTAACATAGTGGAAGGTAAAAAGGCAATGTGAAAGCTCGAAACATACCTACACGTGCTAGTCTGTTTACCCAACCGGGAATTCTCTTCCCTGTAAGTCTCCAGGCAACATCATCTGTAAAATGGTTACAGTTCTTGGATATAAGGTGATAGGTATCTCCATGGTACTCAGAAGCGACACTCTCAATAAAAGTACGGAAACCAGAAGGCGGCATGCTGATACAACCCAGATTAATAGAACATCGATAGCTGAAACCAGGACAAGTCTTTGGCTCCACTTCAAATACTCCACTAATAGGGAAGTCATGGGCTCCAAATCCATATTCCATGCCATGGACTGCACCAATCAGTTGCACGTATTATGTTAAATGTAAAAGATATTCTTCTCAGCTGAAAGTGAACCAGAAACTAATACTGGTGAATGTTTATAGGCAGATATTATGTCTAATTTTGATAATTGTGATTTCAGATATAATTCTCTAAATTATCATGACAAATTTTCAGCAAGATAGTGATCACTAAACCGGTTCGAAAGAATGAAAAATAGTGCAGTTTCTTAGAGTTTTAAGAACCAAAAACAAAACAGTCCTTGAAATGGAATCGAACTTTCCTATTTGAAACTTACAAAATCAGAACATGTTCACTTATGCAAGAAAGAAGGCAAATGTTTTAAAACCACGCAGATACATATGATTGTAAAGATTGTATAACAAAGTCATACATGTACTAGCCAAAGACGCGATGAATGGTGTATTCGATGCGAGAATAAAAGCTGACAGCTTTGGAGAGAATTTGTAAAGTCAGCATTGGCAACTAGAATTTCTACATATAGAAGCCATATATTACACTGCATAAAATATAAAAGACCAGCTTTGGATAACCTATTTTAGTCTCTTGTCTATTAAGTTCTCATGGCAATCTGTCTGTTTGTCGCATCTTGATTAGGCCGACTGGGCGGGGTTCGGGTGGGTATGGCCGGATTTCTTAAACTGAACTTGTGAAGGGGAAAGGACTGTCTAATGCCAAGTCAAGTTTCCTAATAGGTTTGACCGGATCAGGAGCCAATTACTTACGTCTGTAGAAATGTTCTCCCATGTTTCACCCCTAGTAAATAGTAGTTGTAGTTCAGATTTCTTCTACATTGGAAGCACAAATGACATCTTTTCGTACTGTTGTTCTAGTTTCTAAACATCATTCCATAGGCATTTCTTTTTACTCCTGAGAAAAGACCAGGGTAGTTTCAAAGTTGCATAACAAGAGTGGACGTGTTTTGTAACTGTTGAGTTAACCTTGGGTGCTTCCGACATTTCTGATCACCACCGAGATTGTGTTAATAAAGCTTTCAAGGAACTGGTTCGATTATACCACAGGCTGTGCACAGCTCAACTTATAATTTGCTAAGTCTTCATTTCAACATCGTTATCACTTCTGGTGATAATTTCTACATGCTTTCTAGCATGCAGTTTGTCTTACTTACACTTATTTTCTATCATATAATACCTTCATTCAAATTAATTGGGACGAATTCCTTCTCTTCAATTAAAGAAGAACTGCCTCATTATACTATATTTTCTCTTGCCACATTATTATGTCGAATGTCATCCTTCAATTTTGCAAAAACAACCCTCCCACTTAAATTCGAATGGAGGATGCAGTTAGTATGTTGATTGAAAACCTACTGATATGCCAAACCATTCACAGATCTCTCAGTGAATAAGACAGTTTTCAATGAAACATAACGAATTTTAAGCTCGGTATCTATCATAGTGCCTCACTTTACCAAACTTATATATGTAATTTTCTTCAGGTTATTACATTACGCTAAATCCTACAATAGCTGGGGAGTTCGCATCCTATAGTTCGATTCTGGCGAAGGGTCGATAATCATAGTAATATTAACAACTCGGTGTTAGAAAAATGACCTCAATGTTCAAGCACTTGTCAAAATCAGACCTAACTATATATCCTAATAGACCCCTTCAAGCATTTTCGCAACAAAGTTAATATCTACACGAAAATGGAAATCTTAAGATTGAACCGCATCTAAGAGAACCTAAAGATTTATATCAAAAAAGGTTGAACCGCAACCTTAACATCCCCGTCGCCCCTGCCCTAGGAATGGCGAGGAGGTAAATCCTCGAATTTGCGTTGGATGGTTCAGGGGACTTAAGGTTTCACATTAACCACTTCCACAATAAATTATGTCATAAGAGACTCGAACCCACGCGCTTTTAGAAGAGGCAAGGCGTAATGCTACTTACCCAACCTCTTTATCACTCGACCTTAGCCTCAGGGCCTAAAGATTTCTATCAACTATAACAAACTACACAAGTAACCATATAACCATATCAGAATAAACATCATATTCTTGGGGTACCACACAAAACAATATGCATTTATATTTTTATTTCAAGAAAACCAACAAAACAAAAACAAAAACATTTTGAAAATAAAAAGCTTACCTTCAATGCCAGAATGGAAGATTCCGAATCCAAGCCAAGCCGTGTAATTATTCATGGGAGTAAGATCATAAACGTTCAACACAACTTGGGTTTCATTGCTTAAATTGCAGCTGTTCTTGGTATTCTTCGTATCACCATCGGAATTCGAAGTTGTAGCATCAACCATTTCATAAAATGTGTTCAGAATAATTATTTATATGGGTTTTCTTAATTTTTTATATTATATGGTTCTTGAATTGTTTAAGAAAATAAAGATACAATTTGATATTACAAAGTTCTTGAAGTTCTTGAATTATTAAAACAAAATAATGATAATAAATTATGAAGAATATAAAAATAAATAACAAAGAAATTTGAAGGGATTTTTTGAAAAAGAGGTCGATCTCTTAGAGAGGGGAAAACTGGGGAGATTTTTTCCCCTGTTTTAGCTCTCTCTCTCTGATCGATCTCTTTCAATTTGTTTTTCTTTGTTTGGAGAAATCAAATGATTATCTTATTACAGGAGACGATGAAAGAGAGAACATTATTGCTCAATTTTTGAATTTCGATCGCTTTGACTTTCTATATTTCGATCTTAAGTAAATTTGATGTTATATACTTCATAATGTGTAACTAAAAAATATTAAAATATAATATTTTTAATATATTTTTAAAGTAACACTTTTAATGAAATATATATAATAAATTTGACAAATTTTAAATTAAATTAATTATGTAATGTACGATGCACAAATAATGTCTACGAGAAAAAATAGAATTGGTAAACAAAAATAGATTGGTACTGTAATATTTTTAAACGCATTAAAAATGTCCAAACGAGCTTTTCCACTTTACAAATTATCCCTTTTTATTCCAATAATCTCAATCTCATATCTCTCTTAATTCGTAGCTAGATGACGATAGGTATGAATAACTATTCATGCATGATAGGAGGGGTAGGTAAAATGGAGTCCGAATCTTCTGTAACATTAATATTTTCCTTATCTTCCTCTATCTACCTTTTCTCACTCCAAAATTTTTTTTTTTTCTTAATTATTGCTTCCATCATCAATTTTTTCATTGTGTTTCTTCAACATTCAACAACATTAACATTATGAGAGGAAAAATGTTGTCTCCTCCAAAACCCAAGCGCACGACAAACGTTTGGAATTTTTTTCAATTAATTATGGCGGGTCGTTTCCTTCGACATCAAGCTCCGATCTAAAATCTTTTCCACTTAAACCAACCACTAGAAATTCTTGTCTCTCTTAAACTCAACCAAAACAAGATGGAAACGAAGCACAAAGCTTCATCCGACCTCATTTTCGATTATAAGAACAAACGTCGAGTTGTTTCCTCTAAATATGATGCTGGAGTTGAAGCTAAGGAATGTGTCAAAAAATATCTAACTGACCTTCATGAGGGAGGATTCAAGAATGCCTTTTTGGATTGGACCAAATTGACCATCCAAATCGGTCAAAATCCTTTCAAGAACATCAATATGTGCCTGAAAATAGGTTTGGTTAGTAATCTTTAAGATTATTCTCAACTTGTTACTTCATATAATAGTATTAACTATTATCAACTTCTGGAATAAGGATATCAAATTTGATATGATGGAGGTAAATTCGTTTGTTTTCGATATCGATGATGTTATAAATAGTTGTACCAGTAAATCTGAAAGCCTCAACTGTTCTGATGGACCTTATTTAATTGCGACACAGGGTGGATTTGCCAAACGATGTTGAGTAGTTCAAGGGTTGTTGCGTGAGACGCAAATGGATAATTCTGGGCAACTGCATTCCGACAGCTGGGTTTGATGTCGAGTGGGCTAGTAGCTGAGGCTACTATGGCAGTCCGGGAAGGTTTGGAGTTGGCTTGAAGTCAAGGGCGCGTAAAGTGGAGATCGAGAGCGATTCCAAGGCTCTCATCTCGATTCTCAAGAGGGAGCAGACTACCCCCTTGGCCATTGAAGTTATCATTTTGGACATCTTTCACTTGACGAGTATCATGGACGTCAAGTTCGGTTTTACAAGTAGGAGAGATTTCGCAACGACCCAATTGCAATAGCGGAGCTCTACCAACTGAGCTCCCCGAGCCAAGTGGAGCATGCATAACGTAGTCAGATGCTTCACCTATTCTTTTTCCTGGCGCAGCTCGGCCATCCTAGACTTGAACCAGAGACCTCACCCGTGAAGTAAATCATCGTACCTATAGTCTAACCAATTGGGAGAGAATAATATATTCCTTTTCGGGAGCGATTCATCCTTGCCGAACGCAACATACAACTCTCCATTGTACTGCGCTCTCCAAGTGGACTTGTTCTCCCCTTCTTCCTTACCCTGCAAGTCTTTGTGAAATAACTCCAATGAGAAGAAAAAATAAATGGGTCCTTGGGAAGAAGCAATCAAAAAAGTTCATTATATTCCTTCTAAACCTTCTATTTCATCTCTAACAACGCTCCTCACTATGTAGCATGTTGGGATGTTGGTGTGATGAATGCGGTGCGATGGCTTCTTTCTCCACCACATTGGTTGTATTCGGCCCTCTCTCATGATTTGTTTATTTAGTCATCTTTTCTTCTTTCTGGTGTTTACTTACTGTAGTTGAATTATGGTTATTATCGCTTTGGTCATTTTGAAATGAAAGGAAAAAAAGCTTGTAAAATTGTTAATAATTTGTTAAACTCAATTTTACATATCAATATATTCACTTAATTTGTCACATGTGGTCTTGTAAAATATGTTAGTGCAAATGCAAATTTTTGATTTGGCACAATTGAATTAAAGTAGTTAAATATTTTTAAGTTAAAATGCAATTAACTAATTGATATTCAGGTAAACAATTATAGAGAAGAGAACATCGAATGATCTAGTGGCTATGAGGTCTTCCAGTGACTTAGAAGTCATGGGTTCGATTCTCATTGTAAGGGGCGGTGGGTGGGGTTTAAAAAAAGAAAATTACAAAGAATCATCTTTTGTAATAAGAGCAGGATTAGAGAATATTATTACCTAGCTATTTGAAATAGTTTGATAAAAAGTGTGAAACCGTCACACTAACAGCTCTAGAGTATATGGAGGAGGTTGTGAGATGTGCCTCAATTGATAAGGGGACTAGAGCTTGCATATCTTGCACTCTAATTCTTTAATAATTGAGCTATGTCCAGGACTTTGCAATAGTCTTATCGAACATTATAAAATCATAGATTTTCTAGGACATAAAAATTTAACCAAGCTCAATAGATACTCAAGATTGAGGAACTCAAGTGAGTTAATCGAATAGTCTAGTGGAAAAGTCTCTTGCTAGTGATCAGCTTAAATAGTGTTTTTTGAATGACTATTTTGCCCCTTTTATGTTTTGGGGGTGTATAGGCCCAACAAACACGAGCTGCACACAGCTCAGTTTAAAACCGCTGAACCAGCTAGGGTTTCTTGTATAGAGAGACATCAGCTAAGCTTCTTTACAACACCCCACCCCCCCCCCCCCCCCCCCCACATACACACACACCTGAAGGAGCTCTTATTCTACCATGGCTGAACAAGTATAGTATTGTTTTAACATTTTTTCTAGTTGCTATACCCCAAATTAATTGTCCAGTTTCTAATTTATGGGCTTTTTATAATATATATCTTTTTCATATGTTTGAGTAATATGTTGTGAAATACATATATAAAATTAGTATTTTTAACTATATTACTTAGACATTAAGTTTGATTAAATCGAAGTCATATTTATCAATTAAGGTTACGATTAAATTTACCATTTAACTCAAAGTGGACAATATTTTGGGATGGAGGTAGTTTATTCGTTAGGTGAATTACATTGTAATTTTTTTGTATACTTTTCCTCTTATGCAGACTGAAAAGGCGTTTCTCAAGCAACCTAAAGTGTTCTTGAGGTATGATTTTGAAATCCCAGAACTATGTCCTGTTTTAATTATATTTTGTAGTGATTAGGTTAACATTTCTTATGTTGAAGCTTGACAATTGGGTATTTTTTGTATTGAATTATGTTGATATTCAGTACGAAGAAGACTGCGAAAGGTAATAGGCCAGGAAAGGGTGGCAACCGTTTCTACAAGAACGTTGGGCTCGGATTCAAGACCCCAAGGGAAGCTATCGAAGGTATCTACCAAGTTTTTTGTTGGTACCTTTTTATGGGCATATATGTTATTTGCATTTCATTTCGGTCAACTCGGAAATAGATGTCCTGTTATCACAGTGCTAAGGCAGCGCCACGTTACCACATTACTTCACTTAGGTTGTAGTCTATATAGATGTGTTGGGGGCATGTTATTGTCAATGTTATGTTAATTGATTGGAGATTCGGTAGTACGTCACTTGGTGCGTTAAGGCTTAACTTGCTTCGGTTTGGTTTACGTCAAGTGAATTTATATATATTGATAACATATGAGGAGTACTGACCTCCCTATATATAAGGATAGAGGAGTAATAGGGAGGTATGGGGATTTATAAAGGAAATAGGAATGATGCCTTGTTAACGAATAATTTGGAGAAGTATTTGCTATGAAATTGGTCGTGCAATTTTCTTAAATGTTTACTAGGTGGAATAGTGTGCATCTATTCGTATGCTTTTGTATGCTATTTATATAATTATGACACCTAGTGCTATTCTTCTATCCACTATGCTAAAGAAAATATTACTCTTTATTAGTACATATGTAAGAAATATATTTTTGTCTATTACATAGCAAGTACTGCATGTTATTTTATGTAATATCTGATCAAGGTTGAATGTTGTAGTGAAAGTCGTTGACAGGATATCATAAGGTAGACCATGTTTCTTGGATGCGTCAATAATTGTTGTATGTTTTTGACATTTTACCTGTTAAGGAACACCAGAAAAAGTTCTGTTCATTCATCAAATTTTTTATATGCAAATCTAGGGCTACATGCGAGTTTGTTAATACTTCCAATTTTTGCACACTATAAATTACCTTGAATTGTATGCAGGAACTTACATTGATAAGAAATGTCCTTTCACTAGCGATGTCTCAATCAGAGGCCGCATTCTTGCGGGAACTTGCCACAGTGCTAAGATGATGAGGACAATCATTGTTCGCCGTAACTATCTTCATTACATAAAAAAGTATCAAAGGTATGATAATGAATTGTAGTATAAATACTCATATCCCTCCATATTGTGGTGTGTAACCTATATTCTCTAACCATATGCAGATATGAGAAGCGTCACTCCAACATTGCTGCACATATATCGCCTTGCTTCCGTGTGAAAGAAGGAGACCATGTCACCATTGGCCAGTGCAGGTTGGTTTACTTCGACTTTTGCTTGTATTTTTTCCCCCTTTTTTTTGGCATAATCAGTTCTCTTGGACCTATTATTCCATGCTCTTTTCTCATATTGATCATGCTGTCCAATTATGTGTACCTATTTAGGCCGTTGTCGAAAACCGTAAGGTTCAATGTTTTGAAAGTGATACCTGCTGGATCTTCTGGCACTGGAAAGAAGGCGTTCACTGCTATTTAAGATTTCTACAATTTTGGATTTCGTAGTGATCGATTCTTGTATGGACCTTAGTTTTACTTTCTTCCTTTCATCTCATCATCTGCTAATGAGTTCATATATTCTGGTTATTTGATTTTATTTCTTAATTTGTGTTGATGTGATCAACTGTGGTAATTATATTTGAGCAACTGAGTTGCCATGATAGAAGGTTCGGTATTCACTTCATTGCTAATTTATAAAAAAAGAAAAATTATATTTGGTCACTGGGCCGTTTGAAAGATTTTGGCTACATTTTGTAAGTTTTTAACGAGGGTAATTTTGTTCGTTCATATTTATAGACATTCAATCATTTTTTAAATTTTTTTTTAAAATTTTATTAAAAAATATTTTTTAACTTTTAAAAATAATACTCCATTCGTCCCTAAATGATTGATACATTTTGACTTTTCATGGTCAAACTTTAAAAAGTTTGATTAATAATTCTCATTAATCAATAAGAAATAATATAGTCAGATGATATCTTGTTGGATTCGTCTTATATATATTTCTGAACTATCAACTTGTTATAATATTTTCAAATGTAGAATCTAAGATATTTATGTTTGAAATCGTGTTTTGTTGACCATGAAAAGTTAAAATGTACCAATCATTTACGGACGGAGGGAGTATTTTTTTAAAAGATATTTTTTAATTTTTTTAAAATTAAAATAAAACTTAAAAAACTAATATACTAAAGTTGTTACAAAAATTTTCGTGTCTTCTATTTGTATATTAGTTATTCAAGTTTTATTTTTATTTTAAAAAAAATTAACAAAAATTTAAATTTCTTTTAAAAGATTTTAAAAATATTATTTTGAAAAATTAATAAAATTTTGTATAAAATTTCAAATTTTTTTTTTAAAAAGATGATTGAATGTCTATTAATGTGAACGGACAAAATTATCCTCGTTTAAAAACTACAAAATGCACCCGAAATCTTCAAAATAGCCCAGTGACCAAATTTTAGCAAAAAATATAATTAAGTGATTCAAAACACTCATTTTGAAAATAGGATAATCAAAGTGGAAAGTTTAACAATGTTTATTGATCTTTCATGCCATTAACCCTATCAAATAATATAAACACACATCATTCTATATCACATGAAATCATGCATAGAGTATTGATGAGAAAATACAAAAATTATGGTTGGGGAAGTAAGATGATTTATTTTCGTACTTAATCAACTTCTCCAGCTAGAACCGAGGTAATGACGAGGACGGATCCAAGAATCCATTTGAAGGATGTAAATTGAAGAATTTTTGTTACAAAAAAGATAACATAAAATTGAGTTGATTAAATAGTCTAGTAGAAAAAGTTTTTTTAGTGATTAAAAGGTCCTGAACTCATCGCTAATTTACAAAAAAAAAAGATAACATAACTTTAGTTTAGCAAAATATTACATTAAACATAGAATCTATGAATATATTCATAAGTCTACAAAAGTTTTTTATCGCATTTTTGAAAATGTGATAGAAATTACATTATTATTAATTCTTTATGATAGATAATAATTATATAATACAAACATTTAATGTTCAAAAATTGCCATTAATGTAACAAGAGCTCCAATAGATGGAGAAATATCGAAATAAACATTGTTAGTGCAGTCAGTTTGGTCAAGTTTTTTTGAGAGACCAACTGTTATACCACTAGGTTATAACAGTGAGCTGAAAGGAACAACTGAGTATATAAGCACAAGCGTTAAAGTAGTCGACTATTCCAATCCACAGGAAGAAGTCGAGGATCATTATTTCGAAGACAAGCAGAGTTATTACCTAAAGTGGATTAGGAAATTTTTGATCGATTATGGACGAGATTATGTCTTGGAGAGCAAGCAATCAAATTAGGTAACTTAGTTACTTGATAAGCAATTGATCGATCAAGGAAGGAAAGAAGATTGGGCCGATCGTCCAGATGACCTAAAATGGAGTGCGCAGATTCAATGTATAAAGACATTGCCTTATTCTTAAGAAGAAGAAGACAGAGCTTTGCAGTTTTAATACCACATCAGCCATGCTTCATTCAGAGCTTTGCATTTCCGAATTGTTAACATCAAATATGAACAACAACATAAACACCAAATATGAAGAACAACATAAACACCAAATACGTACAACAACCTAAACACCAAATATGAACAACAACATATATAAACACCAAATATAAACAACAACTTACATAAACACCAAATATAAACAACAACTAACATAACCACCAAACAAAAATTAAAACAAATTATCATGAACATCAAACAAAAATTACTCAAAAATTACAAATAAACAAATATTCACAAACTAATTGAAATTACCTCTATGGTGTGTTTAAATTTAAAAATTTCCCTATAACAACATTAAAGATAAAGTTAGAGACGAAGTAATATACAAAAATATAAAAAAAGGAAATGATTTATGAAGCATTACCTCTTTGGATTTCCTACAAACATAAACAAAGTAAAATATTAGTATACATTAGAAATAAAAAATGAAATTAAACAAAAGAAAAGAATGTTAGGGTTTAGTGAATGTTAGAATTTTGTGAATGTTAACTTTGATGTGAATAGTGGTGTATATATAGAGGAAATTTTTAGGAAAAAGAAACGACACCAAATAGTCACTATCCCGACACCAAATAGTCGAAAATATTTGAATTTCCCACTGTTTGTTCATTAGCGGGAAAATTGAAATTTGAAAATTTTGGGATACCCGACACTAATAGACTCCAATATGACATAATATTACTCTTATCAGTATTTTTTACCTGATGCTACCTGATGCTAACCGACACCATCTGACTCCAACCCGACACCAAATATGGTTATCAGATTTGAGTTGTAACAATTTTTTGAACTACCCCATGTATCAAAGCAGAATTGTACCACTTTTTTAAACCAACCCAACATAATATGTATCAAAACAGAAAAATGTCATCACAACTATTACATTTTGTAAAGTAACACAAATGTTAAACAAACTTGTTTCTTTAATGACATAATAATAACAAATATTAAAAGCCTTCGTTGGAGCTTTCTCGATTAGTCACTAAAAAGTTTTGATCTTCATCCTCATCATCATCATCGGGGTAGTCGGACTTATAGTCTGTATTTTCTTCATCATCAGGCTCGTGCTCCTCATCAAGAATAAGAAATTCCCCATCATCAATGACGTCAAACTCACAAGTGGGATCAAGAAGAACTGGATGCGGTTGTTCTTCCTCTTGGTAGATATCGCCCTTTTTTAAAGCGGACACATCCACATTTTGCATATGAGTCTAATCAATTCGACCTCTCGCCTTAGATTTCATTGCGACACACCACTGTTTGTGTTCTCTACGATCGGATACGTAACGAAGATAGTATACTTGTTGTGCCTGTGATGCCAAGATAAACGGGTCATCTTTAGATACTCTACTTTTGTTCTTGATTTGAATGATTCCATTCCTTGCATGCACCTGCATCCACTGGTTGTGTCAAACCAATAACACTTGAACAATACAACTTTGTCATGCATGAAGCCGTAGGACATTTCCCATATCTCCTCTATGACCCCAAAATAATTAACATGATCATCATCTTCGTAGCACGAACCTTTGACATTGTTGGTACAGTTCTAATAAACTGCCATCACAATCAAAGTCATACCCGTTCATTAAGTACAACTCCACATATCATAAACACATCAACGAAACACCATAAACATAACCAGCCATATCATAAACGCATTCAAATACGTTCACAAAAACCATAAACTACAAGTTTTGACTAAAGTACGACAAAATCATAAGACCACAAGTACAACTAAAGCAGTAAAAGTACGAGTTTTTACTAAAGTAGGACTAAATGATCAAACAACCACAAGCTTTTACTATAAAACTAAGAATCATCCTGAGTACGGTCTGCGGGAGGGGGAGTCTGGGCCGCTGAAGACTGTAAGCCATTCTAAGTAGGGGCGGCGTTACTAGCATCTGGAGTACGGAGGGGAAGATCGACAGGGGCAGGATCATGCATGGAAGCTAATAAGCTCGTCACAGTCACTATAGGTGTAGAAACTGGCATAAACTGACCTGTTGCTGCTGCTGGACCCGCCATGAAAGCCGTCATCATGTTGGACCGGAGGAAACACAAGGTAGAAGAAATGTTATTCCGGAGTCTTACTCTTCATTATAATCGTCAAGTACCGGGGCGGTACAACGATGTCCGGTACCAAATGATGACGACCTAGTACGTACAGGATGTGTCGATGGATCAGATGGTCTGGAATGGGTACCTGGTCTGGAATGGGTAGATATCAACGGGATAGTCCTCGGATCGATAATGGGTTATCTCTCGGCCTCTTCGGAAATCTCTCACTCCCGGCAGTGGCACATTTCTTCGACAAGCATCTTTTTCCGCTTCTAGGAGCCATAACAACCTGAAAATTGTGAAATAAACAACTGATTTCCATCTCAATACAATAGTAATTCAATTCAAGATCAATGCTCTGACCTAGAAGTCTAAAACCAAGATAATGCTCTAGAACAATACTAAATATTGCACAAAAAAGATTTCTTTTCATTTATCATTACTATATGTTACCAGCACAATCATAATGGAGATATATTTTGGTAATAAAAATATACGAAGAAAAGAAAAAATAAAGAAATATTATAGGTAAATACAGCACAAAACTGACATCAGTTCAAACTATTGTAACATTTCATCACAAAACATACATTTCAACAATATAGTCCAGCTACTTCAACAAAATCAGAGTACCTCATCTCCACAAAAATCAACTTATCTAATTCAGTGTATAGATTTACATAATTCAGTTTCAATTAAAATTCAATTAAAATTCAACATGATTCAATTCAATTTCAACTAAATTCCAACTCCAATTCAAATTCTATTCAAACTAAACATGATATAATTTCAATTTCAGTTCAATTTAATTCAATTTCACTTCAATTCACTCACTCAATCAAACCCAATTTCGATTTCAATACAAGTAAACATAATTTCTAAGTCAAATTCCAATTTAACTCAATTTCGTTAAAATCAAATATATTTTTATAATCTAAAATGCTAACTAACATATATAAACAACTATATACAAACGAAAAACAATAATAAATAATTACAAATGATAGTGACAGTCGACGGTGGCCTTGGGTGGTCGAGGTGGCAGAGGTGCGGAGTGGAAAGGGTTTGTGGGTTGAGGGTTTTAGTGTTGTCCGATGGAGGGGGGGGGGGGGGGGGGGGGCGCTAGTCGAGTACGAGTTAACACACTACCCGGCAGCAAAGAGTATTAATTTTTAATTTTTTATTACTGTATTTCATTTTTTTCATAATGAAATATATATATATTATATATACATATATGTATATATATATAATATGTATTTAATATGATATAACCTGAAGGCTGAAACTACCAGACACTATGTTACTTAAATCAATTTGGCTCAATTCGAAAATTATGCATCCGACGCCAATGGAATACTAATTTGACACTAACTATTGAATGTAAAAATCGTCACGGAACCGACACCAATTGGACACTATTTGCAATCGGTTTAGTGAGGCCTCTTTTACCTGTCACTGAAATTTAATATTCTAAGTGATATTAAAATAATTTGACCCTACAAAATTATTGAATTAGATAGCATGAGTATTTTTATTAGTTGTAACTTTTTGTTTTCATTAGTAATTCAAATATACATATAATATGGGCGCATGACTAAAAAATTTACTTTAAGAAAATATGCGAACAAGATGATATATATTCTAATTTAAAAATTTAAGTTTCCTTTGTCCAATCTATAATTTAGAGAAAATTGATAATTGAAAAAACAGTAGTAAAGTTATGCATGTCAAATCTTATGTATAAAATGTTAAATATTTAGATTTATATGGTATGATATACATGTCAAACAATGTTTTTTTGTTCCTTTTTTGTTAGTATTATATTGTTCTTCCCAAAGAAAGACAATTAGAGAGTCAATCGAATCTCATTTCATCGCTAATTTACAATAAAAAAAAGAGGAGAATTACAAAATAGTAATTGTAATTGATTTTTTGGTTTTTTGATAATAATGCATTTTATTTCATAATAATTATAACTCATTGAAACACTTATAAGTTACTCCTACATGACTTTCACTATGTCAACTCTTCAAATTTTCATATAACTCATACTATTTAAATAGAAGAAACCAATCCATTTACTTCAAGTTCTACTGTATGTCGTCGTGAGTCAAAATGCAAATGTAATATCATCATCAAGTAAATAGTCTAATGGATTTTTATTGACATGCTTACAATGATAGCTCATAAATAATAGCTTCCACATCTCTAATGGTTTCATTCATGAAAAATAAAGGTTGTATATATGTGGTAAAAAAAATTAAATAAAGCTTATATAACATGTTGTTTTAAATATTAAAATAAGTCTTTTTATATATTTATTGTGCTTTCTACCTTTGCAACAACTGTGAATTTGCCTCCTTAACCAATCCAACAAGTGTCGAAAAATGACCAACCTAAGCCTCCTGTTTTCTCGGAGATAATTTGAAGCTCAAGCGATGGAGGGACCAAGTGTATTTTTACTTGACAACGTTGAACTTGCAACATTTTTTAGTTGAAGAACCGCCTACGATTCAAGATGATGGTGTATGGAATGCAACCTCTGTTCAGGCTGCATTCTAGGCTTGGTTTCATACACCAAGCCTGAACAACGGCTGCATTCCATACACCATCATACTGAACCATAGGCGGTTCTTCAACTAGAAAACGTTGCAAGTTCAACATTGTCAAATAGAAATGCACTTGATCCCTCCATCGCTTGAAATTATCCTTCGACAAAATAAGTGGCTTAGGTTGGTCATTCTTCGGTACTGGTTGGACTGGTTGAGGAGGTACAGTCACAGTTGTTGCAAAGGCAGGAAGCACAATAGATGGAAGGGAACATTCGTTGCAATATTCGATCAGTGTACCAATCTGGCTGGTCACAATCGGGATTGTACCAATTTGGCGGGTCACAATCGGGATTGTACCAATTTGGCTGGTCACAATTGGCATTGTACCATGAACAACATTCACCACGGATGTGTTCACATACGATCACATTGCAAAGGTATTGTTTGAAGCCCCGGTAAAAAAAGTTTTAAGTTGTAGGACCGAAACTTGGAATACGCAATTATACAATACAACTTTACAAAATAACAATACCAAATTCATCAACAACTTACTAGAACAATTCAGTAGAAATTAAATTAACAAGAAACGAGAAATCACAATAACGATTAGGACAAAAATAACCCAGATGAAGTCAGGAAAACCGTTTTCCTTAAACTTTTTTCGACCTCCCTTCGTTGCTAAGGATTGCTTAGTCGCAAGTTTCGTAGGATAAACCACCTATCGGTTTGACCTCACAAGCACGATGAGTCAACCCACAAACCGCCTATGAGTATGTGCACCACCGACGAAAAGCAAGTGTAAAACTCAGAGAGTATGGGTGTTCTCTGTTTTTATTTTGTGCGAAAGTTGTGTGTGTTTCAAATGAGGAAGAAGGATTAAGGTTTGTCTATTTGTAGAAGTTCAGTCAATCGAAAATATAATGCACAATTATGAGCACTAATTGCTGCCATTATATTGTAACGGTGAGCCAATTGAAAAATATAATGCACAATTATGACTACTACTAATTGCTGCCATTATATTTTGTAACGTGATTCTTGCCCCAATCAATACACCAACTGTTACAACCGTTACACCCTTTGTAATTTCAAATGCAAATCGAGCTCGACCGGAAGCAAAACTTTAATACGAAATTATTTTGTATATTCAATAATGTTAAAGTTATATTCATTCTTAATACCAATATTTCAAACTTATATTCATTCTTAATACCAATATTTTATTTTGTATACTTTGTAATTTCAATTTTAAAGTTATATTCATTCTTAATACCAATATTTTATTTTTTTGCTTGATACGAAATTATTTTGTATATTCAATAATGTAAACAATTGATTTTGGTCTCTTAATTTCATTTTATTTACTATATAAATTAAGACAAGTATCCCTCTTTTTTATGTTTCATGGGAAATTGAAATGTTCTATAGATTAATTTTGAAATTATAATAACACAAGAAAATTCAGCCACATTTCTATCAATTGGTTGAACGGCGAGAACAGAAAAGGAAGAAATGTAGTTGAATGAATAAAAGCAAGGTCGATGCATAATATACCAGGTTACTGTAAATCCTTCCCTAGCTCATAAGTACCAGGCCCACACATAGGCCAACAATATACCAGGTCAGCCTAAATCATTCCCAACCTCCTTTCTCTCTTCCTCGAGCACTTGAAGCCCGTAGTGTTAGGATTGGGTTTAATATTTACGTATAAATATAAGTATCTATATATTGTATCGGTCTTTCTAAAATGTGCCATAAGGGTACATGTATGTTAAACACTTAATATGGTAATACAATTTAACATCCATAAGCATATAAGGTAATATTCATAAGCATATAAGGTAACATTCAAATTTTAAATACAATTACTTAACAATTATGTTCCCTTATTAGTTTCTTAACATGTGCCCTAAGGGCACATTTTAGAAAAACCCATATTGTATACACAAGAACAACGATTATCAGTAAAATACTTCATTCTCCATTTCTACAAGCTGTGACGGGAGCATGGTTCAAGGTTTCTTTTTCTAGCATAGTTTCGAAATTATAAAAATAAGAAACGTTTTGGAAACATTAGAGAAACATTTAAGAAACAATGTAAATTTTATAAATCAATGTAAGTTATGTATGTTAAAACAATTTGAATAAACACAAACATATATAAATATGAACTAAACTAAAAATAAAAGAAGATATTTTGAATCCAATGCTATATAAAAGCTAGAAATAAAATTTTAATAAACAGTTAAACTTTTTTATAGAATATATACACTAGTAATATTATTTTTAAAGACATCTAAAAGTTAGATCTAAAAAATAAAAAGACAATTGTAGTTATCTAACACATAGAAACTGAGATATATGATATATATATATATATATAGATATATATATGATGAAAAAAATTATGAAGTAATTATGTTAATTCAAGAAAATTAATGATTGTTTTTCAGTTCCAATGTTTATGAGGAAAGTTGAAAATTTAAACTTATTTCAACGAAAAAATTTATTTCGTAATTACAATTACATTTCGTTTTCATAATTTCAAATATGAGAACTTTTCGGATGTTTCATAGGAAACTTCAAACTTTTAATCTATGGACAACAGTAGCATAGCCACCCTTAACCGATGCTAACATGGTTACAGAAATATGTTATATCAGTCCTCGATCTGGAATCTTTAATATGTATCTGACTTCTTTGCTGAAAATATACTCATGGGATAGATGCATGTTAGATCTATCCGTATCTTTGCAAAAAAACACACTTTGTATGTAGGTCCACCTTCTTGATGTGTAAATTTTGCTTCGTGGGTAATCAGTTGCACTAATTTTGGGCAATAATTTGGGGCATTAAATTCGGCATTAATTTCGGGCGGTTGAATGAAGGAGGGGGAGGCGTGTGTGAAATTTCGGGGAGGGGGGAAATGAAATTTGTTTAATTTTGTTTACTTACTTAATTGTATTAATGGATAGTAAAAGACTGAAATAACCTTTGTTATTTATGTGATAACACTCTAGTGTTATCACATAAGTCAAACTCAATAAAAAACTTGTCTTTCTCCTATGCCAATTTATAAATTTTCTTCTAATTACAACAAAAAATTGGAAACAATATTAGATAATTTTCTTTGAAAGGATAACTCTAATCATAACAATAAAAAAAAAAATCATTGGGTCAATTGGCCCTTTCTCTCTTTAATAAAAACTTAGCTGGTTTGAATACATAAATATTTATGTCTTTTCAACAAATCTTTTGGCTAACATAGATTTGAAAATGTTACATAACAATCAATCCCTCTATTCAAATATTTTAAAATCAAAATACTTCCTTAATTCTTCACCTACTAATGGTACTAACAAATCCAAATCATCTTGGATTTAACCAAGTTTATCTTATAGTATTAAAGTTGTTCACTTTTTATATTCTGAAAATAAAATCTGGTATCTTTGTTAAGTCTGATAATTGGTTACCTTCTTTTGTGAATGATTAACTTGCTTCTTGCAAAAATGAAAATTTCTAACCCCAACAACTTTTGCTGATTTCTCATCTTGTTGATAATAACTTTTAATGGAATATGGCTTTATTACATCATCTTTTTCCACATAGAATTGTTATTTGTATTATATATAGTACAAATTTTAGTGGATATGACATACATACCATCTGAAATAGTGAACTATCTACGATGACTAGCCAATTGGTAGACCGGTTGGAATAACAAAACAAAATAAAAATAAAACAGTAAGGACACAAAGATTGGTAATCTGTCAAAGCACCTACGTCTGGGGGACTGCCTGCCCAAAGGAATCTATTATCAGAAAAAGATGTTACAAGGAAGGTCTTACTCATATGCCTCACATACTCAACGCACTAACTTAGACTCTTCTATAATGTCCCTATTTGTATCTCCCGATACTACAACTACAACATCATCCTTATGCCTAATCAATACAAATTGTTTGTGGATGGTAGAGAATAAGCCTCACTGTTGCTATATCAGGGTGATATAACAACTGCACATTCAGTTATGAGCAAGGCACAAAGCTCCTAACACATTCGAGAACTAAGCTTACAAAATACAATTTGCTCTATGCTCTCAAGCTCTTAAGATTGTCGACACTCTTCTATATTGATGAGCTATCCTTTTTATAGCTAGGTCTTGATCTTCTTGCGTGTGTATGAAGAATATGGTAATGTCTTTATTCAATGTTCTTATGCATTCCACTTATGATAATGTGGTGTATGAAGAATATGGTAAAATGTCTTCATTCAATATTCTTATGCATTCCACTTATGGTAATGTGGATAATCGGCTAAAATTTTTTTTTCTTCCTTGATCGATTGATTGCTACTTCAGTCACCTAAGTTATCTAATTCGATTGCTTGTTCTTAAAGACTAAATCTTGTCCATAATGAATCAAAAGTTTCCTAATCCACTTTAGGTAATAACGGTTTTTTCTCTTCGAAGTAATGATTTGTGACTTCTCTTGTGGATTAGAATGGTCGATTGTTTTAACAATTGTGCACATTTACTCAGTGGTTCCCTTCATCTCACTGTTATAGACCTTGTGGTATACCAGTTGGTCTCTCAAAAAAACTTGACAAATTTGACTGCTCTAACAAACTCCCCAATTGGGTAAGTGTTTTATGACAAATGCTCTTCCTTGTGTCCAGCTAGTCAAGACAAGCGTTGATTGCAAACATGGTCGAAAGACTGAAACATTTCTTATCTAATACTCTCCCTATTTGGCATAAAAACATAACAAAAGCCAAATAGAGGGATCGTCGTGATCACTCTATGGGAACTAAGGGCACTAGTAGGTGCAGGCTGGTTGTCCCTTTTCATTCTTGGATACGTTAGTAAACATGGCATTGCTCATTCTGAAACAATACCCCATTCGGCCGGGTGTAACTGTTGGAAATATGAGTTAATAGTACTCATAAATGTGCAAGTTAAACAATTAGATTGTACAACCGATCACTTCATTTAAGAATTAAGTTTAAAATTGAATATATTAGAGTTGTACCAAATAATATATCAAAAGGGGTCACTTGATTAATATTAGTAGTTATGATGGTCTATTGGGAGCCCGCTCATAATTTATGTAATAATAATAATATTCAGTTAAATATTATATTACATTACTACTATTGATTAAGGCCAAGAGGTCACACACAAACAACGAACCGAATAATAATAATAATAATAATAATAATAGTAATAATAATAATAATAATACTAATAATAATAATAATAATAATAATAATATGATTATTATTTTGAACAATCAGAAAAACTTTGTCATTCTTGAGAGTGAGTACTATTATTGTGCGAGATTTTATCATTGATAAAATTACACACAATAAAAGGATGTTTAAATTAGAATAATGATGGCCATTATTTTCATCAATTAATTTTCCATTTATTGAAGAATGAATGTCATTCTTATTCATTATCATTCATCTCATTTTTGGTTGAAAATGTGAGAACACAAAAGCCTCTTCTCCTTCTCATGTGAAAGCCGAGAATGCCAAGAGTTTCTTCTAATTTTTTCCTCATACAGACACCTATGTTCTAGTATAACGATCGGATAATTCGAGGCTAATCGTTGGTATGGACTTTTTTTCGAGGCGTTGACTTTCTCTCTCAAATCATTCGGCTGCATATTTTGGAGGAGGTATACACCAAAATTATATTTGTATTATTGTATTTATATATCTAAAAACGATCGATTCTATTATGTATATATGATTTTATATTTCAAATATAATTAATACATAACACCCATGAGTAACCTCTAGTATCTCAAAGGCACTTGTAGGGCTGCATTTTGGACTGCTGTTGTAATACTTGGTTACATGATTGTTACAACAGCTCGATAGTTGTTATGTTTCCATAATGCACTGACCAAGAGCTGCTCGCAGTTCTTTAGCTCTCTTTACTTCAGCCCTTTTGTTAAAATGTTAGCTAGTTGCTTCTCAATACCGATGTATTCTAGAGCAATTATTTTGGTCTCCGCTAGCTCCCGAATATCAATGTGCTTAGTACGACTATGTTGAACATGATTTTTTGACATGCTTATGACACTCGTATTGTAATAGAAAAGTGTCATAACAGTCTGATTGATGCCATATTCTTTCAGCATTTGCCTCATCCAATGCAGTTGGGTGCAACTATTCCCTGTAGCTATGTATTCTGCTTCAGTTGTGGAGAGGTATACAAAGTTTTGTTTCTTGTAGAACCATGATACAAGATTGTTCCCTAAGAAGAAGCATCCCCCATATGTGATTTTCCTATCCTCAACATTTCCTGCCCAGTTTGTATCATAGTATTGATAAGGGAGCCCCTTGATATCATATGTATAGTACATGCCATATTTATGTGTGCCATTGACATACTTGATTATTCTGTTCACAAAGTTTAGATGACTCTCTTTGAGAATTGTCTGATATATAATACAAACACCTTCAAGAGCCTTCTCCACTAGGCTATTCGATTTATTATGACATAGAGTAGGCTTCTAATCGTACTTCAGTAGAGACTGACATCAAAACCTACTCCTTTATCATCTTTTGTTACCTTAATATAAATGGACATAGGAGATCTCTTTTCTTTGGTTGTTTACAATTCAAATTTTTAATTTTTTTTGTAAATTAGCAATGATGTGAGTTTCGAACCCAGAACCTCTTGGTCACTAGCAAGAGCCTTCTCCATTAGGCTATTCGATTAACTCTCCAATTAAATTTCTTGATGATGTTTTTGGCATACTTGGATTGTGTAATGAAGATACATTCAACCATTTGATTTATTTCAAAAGCCTGGAACAACTTCAACTCACCTACCATACTCATCTTAAATTCTGATTCCATCTATTGGACAAACTATTTTACCAGCAGCTTTGACATTCCACCGAAGATAATATCATCTATATAGATCTGAGCTACCAAGAGTTTACCTTGTTTATTCTTGATAAATAAGGTGTTATCATCTCCCCCTCTATTGTATCCTTTCTTTAGAAGATATTCACTTAACCTGTCTCACCATGCTCTAGGAACAAGCTCCCATGCATTATGTCTTTCAAACTGACTAAGTTTATCTTGCATGGCATTTATTCAACATTCATCCAGGAAGGCTGTCTATGTGTTTTTAGGCTCTATTTTTGACATAAATAATGTCTCTCCAAGTAGGTCAGCCAGCTTTCTATAGTTTATCTTTTCATTTTGTCGTGTGGTGACTCCTTCTTCCAGCTCTCCAATGATTTTATCTCGGGGATGACTCTTTTGAATGTTAGGAGCTGATCCTTTATCACTACAGTTAACAGAGGAATCTTCTTCGATTTCTAGAGCCTCTGGTGGTGTTTTGTCTTGATTGTCAGCATCACTGTCAATGACAGCTGGTTGATCAATTTGATTTTCTTTAGGTTCCTGATCTACCATTTTGACATTTATGGACTTCATGACAGTATTTGTTCTTTTGTTGAAGATTATTAGGGCTCTACTATTTCTGGCGTAACTTAAGAAAATCCTCTTATCACTTTTGACATCAAACTTTTAAAGGTACTCATAATCCAGTAATATGTAGGAAGTGCTACCAAAATGTGAAAATTTCGGACATTAGGTTTTCTTGCCCTCCATATTTCATATTGGGTTTGTCTGGATCCAGACCTTAAGGTGTGATACGGTTGTGGATGTGACAAGTTGTGTTGAGTGCCTCAGCCCAGAATTTGGTGGGCACTTCTTTGGCATGAAGCATAACACGTGCCATCTTTTGAAGTGTCATGTTCATTCTTTCCATGACCCCGTTCTATTGTGGAGTAATATGAGCTGAGAATTCATGCATTATACCATGATGATTGTAGTAGTCATCAAACTTGTTGTTGTCAAATTCCCTTCCATTATTACTTTAAATTCGAACTATATTAACCCCCTTTGTGTTTTGGAGCTGCGTAGCTAGAATGCGGAAGGACTCAAAACAATATGATTTTTCTTTTAAACATTCAACCCATGTGTACTTAGAGTAATCTACTATTAGTACATAAGCATACCACTTTCCTCCACAATTATTAACTTATATTGGTCTCATGAGATCCATGTGAATTAGTTCTATTATTCAAGTAGTGACCACCTGTTGTACCAGTTGATGTGGTAATTTAGTTTGCTTGCTTATTTGACAGTCTCCACATAGTGTTTCCACTAGTTGTAGTTTGGGCAATCCTCTGAGAACACTTTTTGTGGAGATGTGATGTAGGTATCGAAAATTTGTATGACCCGAACGTTGGTGCCAAAGGATTGTATCATTAGTTGACATTCTCCTATATTAAACTTAACGCTCATTCCATTATCACACAACTGGCTAATGCTTATGAAATCAACATTCAACCCTGGTACAAGTAAGACTTCACACAGTTGACTAATGCTTATGAATAGGTTTATTTATGGAGCTTCCTAGACCTTAGGTTGTACCAGTGTATAATCACTTTCAAGCAAGACATTCTACCTGAAAATGACCAAAACCTTCACATTTCCTGCATTATAGGTTTTGACTTCTGTTAAAGGATTTGAAGTTGGATCCTCCTCTATTTTATTTGTCAAACTGTTTGTCTTTACCAGTTAGTTCAACAAACCTTCTTTCTCGATCATTGTATTCATCAAGCCTTCTATTACTAGAATGTATCCATCAGGTTCCTCCATGGGGCGTTTGTTCATTCGTTTACTGGTTTTGCCAAAGTTTTTAGCTAGCATTCCAAAAGTTTCATAGATTTCTCCAAAGTTTCCATTATCAGATTTGAAAGTTACAGTATTTCTCTTTACTTCTTCAAGTTTTGCAAAAGTTCCTTCAAATGTCTTAAGCTTTTCAATCTGTACATTCATCATGTATGTGGACAAGTCTTTGGATTCCTCAATTGCAGTAACTTTGATAGAAAATCTGGGGTGTAGTTCTGAGAACCTTTCTAACCATCTTCTCATTGCTATAGACTTGTCCTAGTATAATACTTTAACCAGATATGCCTTGAATACAAAAATCATATTCTTGAATGATCTCGTCTTCTTTCATCATGATGCTTTCCCACATTGCTATAGACTTGTCCTAGTATAATACTTTAACCAGTAAGTTGTTGAAGTCTAACCATCCTGACTTGTTCAGTTCCTTCATAAGAGTTTTGGAGAATATCCCAAGCGATCATTGCTACAATTTTAGTGGCTATTAACTTGTAGACATGTTCATCAACACATATAAAGATGGCATTCATTGCTCTGTTATATGTAATAGCATTATCACTTTCTACTTCCGTCCATATTCCTTTAGCTTTTACCACGGTGACTCCATCATTAACTTCCATTAGTGGTGTTCAGCCAGTTGTTATTGACAACCAGGTCTTCTTGTCTAGAGACTTGAGATACATGGCCATCTTGTTCTTTTAGTAGGAGTAGTTTGTTCTTGTTAGTTCAGAGGACGAATGGACAATGATGAATCAGCCATGGTAGTGTTAACATAAAATCACTCTTTATGTTGAGTGCCCGGTATGATACAATTGAAATAGTGAATTACCTATGATGACTAGCCAACTGTTAGAGCAGTTGGAATAACAAAACATAATAAAATAAAACAGTAAGGATACCTAGATTGGTAAACCAGTTTACATCAACAACATCATCATGATGCCTGATCAATACAAAGTGTTTGTGGATGGTAGATAATAAACCTCACTGTTGCTATATCAGGGTGAAATAACAAATGTACCTTCAGTTAGGAGCAAGGCACAAAACTTCTAACACATTCGACAACCTAGCTTACAATTTCCTCTATGCTCTCAATATTGTCGACGTTCTTCTATATCGATGACCTCTCCTTTTTATAGCTAGGCCTTGGTCTTCTTGCGTGTGTATGAAGAATATATTAATGTCTTCATTCAACGTTCTTGTGCTTTCTACTTATGGTAATGTGGATCATCTGCCCAATCTACTTTTCTTCATTGATCGATTGATTACGGCTTAATCAACCTAAGTTACCTTATTCGATTACTTGCTCTTTAAGACTAAATCTCGTCCAAATCGATCAAAAGTTTCCTAATCCACTTTAGGTAATAACGGATGCTTGTCTTCGATGATGATCCTCGACTTCTCTTGTGGATTGGAATGATTGCCTGCTTCAACACTTGTGCACGTTTACTCAGTTGTTCCCTTCAGCTCATTGTTATAGCTCAGGTGAAATAACAGTTGGTCTCTCAGAAAAACTTGACCAATTAGACTGCTCTAACACCATCGACAATAAATTAATGACCAGTCAAAACCTCTATAATGATCTTAAATCTCCTCAAAATAATATGTAACGCCCCGCCCCGGAACACCGGGTCAGAACGTTATTTGATTTGATGGACTGGCCTCACAAACCACCACAAGTCCTTCCAGCACGTGTTTGTCCTCACTCACATGCTCATCGGGACACTTCCCAGTGGGTCACCCCATCCCAGAATTACCCCAACTCAAGCACGGTTAACTTTAGAGTTCTTATGAGTTGGGCTATCGAAAAGAAGATGCATCTTGATGGTATGAGTAGTACCAATCAAATCATATCAAACCTATCACATCGCCCGCTTTGGGCGGGTATTACAATCTCCCCCACTTAAACACTCAACGTCCTCGTTGAGCCACATCCACATCCACATCCACTCCATATCCAAGACCGTACCATCCTTGTGAGACTCTAGAGGTGGCTCCTACGGCTTCAAGAGGTGTCTCCCGTCCTCGACGTAGCACTTGCGCCGCATAACACTTAGTTCTCACAATTCCAGACTGCTCGGCTCTGATACCATTTGAAACGCCCCGCCTCGGAACACCGGGTCAGAACGTTATTTGATTTGATGGACTGGCCTCACAAACCACCACGAGTCCTTCCAGCACGTGTTTGTCCTCACTCACGTGCTCATCGGGACACTTCCCAGTGGGTCACCCCATCCCAGAATTACCCCAAGTCAAGCACGCTTAACTTTAGAGTTCTTATGAGTTGGGCTATCGAAAAGAAGATGCATCTTGATGGTATGAGTAGTACCAATCAAATCATATCAAACCTATCACATCGCCCACTTTGGGCGGGTATTACAATCTCCCACACTTAAACACTCAACGTCCTCGTTGAGCCACATCCACATCCTCATCCACTCCATATCCAAGACCGTACCATCCGTGTGAGACTCTAGAGGTGGCTCCTACGGCTTCAAGAGGTATCTCCCGTCCTCGACGTAGTACTTTGTGCCGCATAGCACTTAGTTCTCACAATTCCAGACTGCTCGGCTCTGATACCATTTGAAATGCCCCGCCCCGGAACACCCCCGCCCCGGAACACCGGGTCGGAACGTTATTTGATTTGATGGAGTAGCCTCACAAACCACCACGGGTCCTTCCAGCACGTTTTGTACTCACTCACGTGCTCACTGGGACACTTCCCAGTGGGTCACCCATCCCAAAATTACCCCAGGTCAAGCACGCTTAACTTTGGAGTTCTTATGAGTTGGGGTACCGAAAAAAAGATGCATCTTGATGGTATGACTAGTACCAACCAAATCATATCAAACATATCACATCGCCCACTCTAAGTCGGGTATTACATAATCTCACCCTTAAACCCAAAAATTATACATAAATGCCCTCTAAAACTTAGACCAACATTTAGAAACTTCCACTCCCCCATAAAATTAAACTTTTTATTGGAAGCTGCTCTTGAATAGATTACCTATTACTCCAAACATTGCAAACTGCACAAAAATCTCAATCAATACCGTTTGTAGCTTTTGTAAGCATGACTAAGAGAAAAAATTTCACCTCTTATGTTCATGCCCAAAACTACAACCCTTTTGGCCTAACCATCTTCTTCCGTATCTTTTTGGATCTCCGAATCAGTTCACTTCCTCTCTTGCTCTTATAATTAATAAGCCATGGAAATTGCATCCAATGCAAAGAATGACTTACTATTATTATTCGTTAGTACGCTTAGGAGTATTTGGCTTTTTAGGAACAAAATGATTTTCAAAAAAATTGACTTAAATGGTCACACCCTATAGGCTTTGAGAAATTCATTTTTTAAGATTCGGAGAAAGATACATAGGCATCACATTTTCCATACTCCACCACCCTCACAGAGTCCCTTCGGATATCAGGACTCGATGATGGTTGATAATAATAATAATAATAATAATAATGATAATAATAATAATAATAATAGGCTATCGGTTGTTTTTACAATTGATGCCAATTATAATAGAAAACCATTGGTTTCCATCTTTGATTTTTAAAATGTCCTTCTTATTACATTTTCAGGGAGTCTTCATACTAGACAAATGGATAAACCTCAAGCAAGTTCTAATTGCATCTCGCTTTCGAACCTTAATCAGTTAATCTTTGAAGCATTTTTATGGGTTTAATTCTAGCAATTAATCGACCTACCTTTTCTATTTTCTTGTTCATCGATCTTCAGTTTACACAAGTCTTTGCTGGATATTGTTCATGCATTATTCGAAAAGAAATTTGGGTAAATTTTGTGAAGAATCGTCAGATAGAAGACATCTATTTTTCCTGGAAAGCAGTTGTGTCATTTCTTCTATTCGAATACCTTTCAGTTCTCTTCCTATTATAATAAGATCTCAAACTTCTATATTTTTCATTCAAATATATATAAATTTTATTATACATATAATGGAGGAAACCTAATTCTCCTGTTAAAAATTGATTATTATCTAGAAAAAACTGAGATGGCATAAGCAAACGTACAAATCAAATTTACAAAATGAAAATCTAAACCACCTAAACTGTCAAGTCACTTGCTACTAACAGTTAAAGCACCAGTATGCAGAAAATAGAAAACTCAAAAGTAAAAGGGACACAATGTTGGTAACCCAGTTCCGTGTCAACGCACGTACATCTGGGGGACTGCCTGTCCAGGGGAAACTTCACTATAATGCGATTTACAAGGAGGGTCTTACTCTGTACGCTCACCGTACACCAATGCCTACACATAGACTCCCTTATATGAATGCTACCCTTACAGAATGTATCTCCCGATACTTACAATCAAAAGGTGAAAGGTAGAGACTAAAACATCACTATTGATAATACCTAATGGTGGTATATCAATCGGAAATTCAGTTACAAGATGGATCTGATCTTCTAACACATCTAGACGACCTAGCACTAAACTAGATAATCCAAGCTTCTTCTTCAATTGCTCTTATGCTCTCTACAAAAGTCGACATCTTCCAATTACGGTGAGTCCTCCATTGATAGGCCTAGGTCGTGGGCCTCCTTGTGTATCTTGACGGACTAGGTCAATATACATTAAATCTCTTGAATCTCACATAAGGTAATGTGAATCTTGGCCCTTGACATCTTGTCATTGATTGCGCCTATTAGTAACCAAAGTTACCATAAACGAATCCAACATAATCCCGCTCCATAATGACAAGATCTTTCCTAATCCATGTTTCCTTTGTCCACACGTCGTTGACCTACTTCCAAATCTTCAACGTGATCTTCTGGGATCTTCCGTAATTGCTCTCATGAGTTAGTCTTTAATGTCTTTAATACTTGTCTCCGTAATGATTCTTCTTCAGCTCACTGTTATACTTTTATTTCCATAGCTGATATAACCGTTAGTCTTCTCAGAAAAACTTGATTAATAGACTCTGTACACTCTTGTGTTTACACAAAATGTAAGAAAGAAAAAGTAAAGTTGTTAGGAGCGTATCATATTTATGATGGCCTTGCCAAATATCTTACTTTATTATTCTGTCACAAAAAAGATTCAATAATTATATATATTCGGACCGAAGCTTGGCCAATAAAATGGTTTTACTCCTAGAAGATTTTTAAATTGGCATGGTTATCACTTTAGTAGTATTTGATTCGATTTTATATATAATAGGAGATTATAAATTTAATAGTTCTTGTTGATGGTATATTTCAGTTAATTATTTTTGTATTCATTATTTATAATATTTTCAATATTATATTTGATAATTGTAATTTCAATGCTTTACATATAAAAAGGATTCTTTACGGCAATTCCACTATTACTTATTGAAAATCACATCAACACACTACCAAATTTTTTTGCAGTATAGCGAAAGAAATAAAACGAGTCTGTTTTGCAAAGATGAGTTATGTTTAAAGTTTAATTGGTTGTAAATGTATAAAGTTAAAGACCTTATTAATATAAGAATTTTTTATTCTATGATGATAACGCTTTTTACTATATTTCTTTCCACAATTTTATTGCTTACACGTTTTATGAGTTCGGTATTGTTTTTATATATAATGAAAAAGTTTATTCATGTGTTAGCATCGTGAAAATATATGAAAACATCCACGTCTCTACCAATGAGAGACCATGTTCTCATTATTTTTTATAAAGAAGTTACAAATAGTTATGAGATATAAAATATATTTCTAAACCATGTAAATGGGAGTCTAAGCTCCAAATAAACACACCGTTGGTCCAATGAAGTTTCACTTCCTCGATGTGAATCTGATCCCCGAAATTGCCATGAAAGATCCAGAAATCCCACATATTGGATGCTGGAAATTGGCGAAACGCCTGAAAACCCACAGAGTGGGTGCTGAAACGCTACGTCAATCGAACCCATACCGTTCTCTTGAGTCTACCGACAGGCTCCCCCAACCTGGCCAGCTGTCTCAGACTTCAGTTCCTCTGAGTCACGAGGTCCCTCTTTGAACAATTCAGCCATATATAATATATGTAGTTGTCGTGGATCGAATTCAGCCCGTTCTCTTGAGTATACCTTTCCCCTGTTTCCTTGATCAGTTGGGCCACGCTTAGACGTTAGAAGCCTTGGATTTTTTATGATATATGTGGTGGACGCCGATTTATCAAATTAAAATATTAATTAAGTTGATGAGGTTTTAGTATCCCTTGAATACAATATCCACCGCAAACCTTCATGCAAAAAGTATCTCTATTTTCATAGAGATAGTAGTATAAAAGTAAAGAAAGGGTGATGTAATAATGGTCCTCACATGAGAGATGATGAGTCTCGTGAGGGGAAAACATGGGGGCAATTATGGGCTGTCATAACACTTTACACACATTATAAAATGCCTCATTTACTACAAAATTTAAAAGAAAAATAAAATAAATTCCTAAAAGAGCACACATTTTGTGGTGTACTGTGAGCACGCGAATGAATCAATTCTAAGTTGATATCAAGTGATTCTGCAGAATCTTCCACTGTCTTATTACTTTTCCCTTTGTTTCTTTGCTACTTGTCTTTTTTCAAGAAACTTTACTTCTCATAATCTCATTATTCAATGAACTATGGATTAATTAATGTAATCACCTATGATTAAATCAAATTTTGATTAGGAGTCCTTACAATTAAGGATTCATATTATTAGTTGTTCAGGCAAATTAATGTAACAGTCAAGGAGTCACTAATACTGGGAATATAGTTACCCAAAGTTAGGGGTAAAATAATTTTATAAAACGTTCTTGTTGAAAAAAAATAAAAATGAAAGATATGGTCATCATTTGGTCCTTCAAAATTCAACAAATATAGTAATTAAGTTCCACTAAAGGTTCCATTAAATTTAACTACTCCATCAATTTTTGGTCTACGAATACTTGTCTTTCTGTTAAAGAGAATGCATTGAACATATAATTCATTAGATAGGTGTTATATATGAATGCTAACGAAATATCCTAAGTAAATTTCTCCCGGTTGTTCAATCATTTGATAACCAGAGTCATTGTTTGATAAATGATCGCTACTAAATTGTAACTTTTGTCCAATTTTAGGGACTAATTTGCAATTATTAAACTTGCGAGGACGAAATAACAACCTTAACTCACTCTCTAATACGGTATCATATCGAGTTATCGACAATTTCTCCAATATTAGTGACTCCTTGACTGTTACTTGGATCATAACCTCTAATAACTTAAAGAAACATCGAATAATTTGTTGATAAGCAACTGATCATAACATCACCTAGTTAAGGTGAAACCTTCTTCAATTGTGTGGATGTACATCACTCACATTTTTTCATGAATTTAAACGCACATTTTTTGAATTCGATATTATTTTTATAAAAAAATACTTAACACAAGAAATGTGCTGTGCCATGGAAATAAAGTGCAATAGAATGTCATTTATCATAGTTACATACATAGAAGGACAAGAAAAAAAAAGTCAATTGAAGCTCTGATTTTCTTGTTACAAACATTAGTGGTACATTATGAAGTTTGATTTGTTGTTAAGCCTCATCTAATAACATGTACATACAAGTCTAAAAAGCGGCAACTCTATACACACCAGAATAGTATTTTATTTGGGCGTGAACTTACGATTTGTTTCCAACTTAACTTTCTCACCTAAACTTCCAAATAGGTGGGAAAGGGGGAGGAAGAATTGTAATTTCACGCCCAAAAACTACTGTTTTGGTGTGTGCATAACACATCAATTCTAAAAGTAATCAAAATGATGGGGGATTTGATAAGGTGCATCTTTTTCTTGTTTTGTTAATCTTGGCATCATATTGATAGCTCTACTAGCCCTAATCTTTTGCCTATCAGCTGGCACTTCTGGTGGCTTGACTGACCTAATCAAAGCCCAATTAACACCTCTAAAAAACTCATGCCTTTTGATCTCAACTGAACCCCTCAAACTCCCAATTCTCTTCTTTGGATTCTTCACTAATAGCTTGCTAATCAAATCTTGAACTTTCAACAACTCTTCATACTCTTTTGTTGAACTCATAACAACTCTTGGAAATGTTAATGGTTGTTTCAATATGTTGATCAAAGTCTTCTCATTATTCTCCCCTCTAAAGGGTGTTTTACCATATATCAATTCATACAAAAACACCCCAAAAGTCCACCAATCTACTGCACTCCCATGACCTTGTCCTGATATCACCTCTGGAGCCAAATACTCATGTGTACCCACAAATGATTTTGACCTCGCATTAACCGGCTCGGCCACCAACTCTGTCGAGTATGCCCTGAATCTGCGAAAATCAGGGCCTGGTCGGGACTTGGCATCCAGAGATAGGATGCCAAGTCCTGTTCCAGCATCAGAAACTCGGGACGAGACGTCCCGAACATGGTGTTCTTGAAATCCATTATTATTATTCAACTCCTTTTTTCCAATTTCACCATTTGCATTCTCAGTAATTGTGGTAACAATCTTGGATTTGGTTTTCTTGGAATATGAAAAACATGAAAGAACTGGCTGAATAGGTAGAGAACAAGCTGGTGTGATGCATTTTCCTCCATTTTTTTCCACTATTTCTTGGGCATATTCCACTTTGGACTTTACAAGCCTTGGGACAACATCACATATAAGTGAAAGATCAAAATCAGACAGCATGATATGACCATCTTCTCTCATAAGGACATTTTCTGGCTTTAAGTCTCTGTATACTATTCCCATCATGTGTAGATACTCAAGTGCTAATAATGTTTCTGCACCATAAAACCTGAAATATTATAATAAATATTATGAAAAGTGTTTGTTCGATTGAACCGGACTGAACCAAAACAGGTCCGCCCTGTCACCACTCACCAATACAAGTCAAAAGCTAGAATCTTTGTCAAAGAAATACCACAAGGATAGAACTATTTAATAAGATATTATAAAAAAATGTGAACCTTACTTAAATGGAGGAAATTATTGAACAAAAATTTTATGACCTTTTTGATAAAAGACTAATTGTAGAATCAGAACCTTATTCAAATTACAATGGTACAAGTTATGATAATTAATCTTTCAATTTCTTCGGTAAAAGAAAAAGTCGTGTTAAGAATTCATGAGATCCATACAAAAACCTTCGATATGGTACTAGTTAACTAATATGAGACTGACATCTCGAGACGACCTTAAATATGGTACTAGTTAACTAATGTGAGACTGGTTCTCAAAACGACCTTAAATATGGTTTAGCTAACTAATGTGAGATTGACTTCTAGAAACGACCTTAGATATGGTACTAGTTAACAAAATGTGACACTGACTGCTCGAAACGACCTTAGATATGGTACTAGTTAACAAAATGTGACACTGACTGCTCGAAACGACCTTAGATATGTTACTAGTTAACTAAATGTGAGACTGATTCCTCGAAACGACCTTAGATATGGTACTGGTTAACTAATGTGAGACTGACTTCTCGAAACGTTACCTAGCGGAAGAAACTGTGAAGTGCTTTGAAGGCTGGCGAAGTCTAGTAGCATGCAAATCTCCCCCAGGGCAGAACTCCATAACCAGACATGAATAATGAGAAGCATCAAAAGTGGCATAAAGAGTAGGCAAGAATGGATGATCAACCATACCCAATATTTCCTTCTCCATATCAGCTCTTTGAAGCTTTTTTCTGATAGCTAAAGCTTCTCTATCAACTACTTTCATGGCATAAAAGCTTTGAGGCAACCCAACAACAGGGTTCCTTATTTGACAGAGGTAAACATGCCCGATATCGCCACTGCCTACACGGCGGAGGAGCTTGAAATGTTCGAGGCTGATGCGGCCGCCTTTCTCACGTTGGAGGAGTTTCATGGCCTCGTATGCGACTTGGTTAGCCTTGTGTGGCTTGAACTGGTTTGAGGGACATGTTTCAGAACAGAGGCTGATGGAGCTACGACGGCTGCCGAAGCTCAGGTTGCTCATCCAGCTCCGGCTGGATTCCGGCACGGTGATGGATGAGCAACTGCTTTCATAATCGGATTGGTCATCATTAAGTGGGGATGTTTTGGCCATTATGGTTATTGATGATGAAGGGCATGTATGTTTGTGAGCTTTGTTTGAGTAGCTTTCCAAGGGGTTATATATAGAGAGGCCTTTATGCCGTATGAGTAGTGATTTTAGTGACTTGAATCAAATCGGTTTTAAAATGAACCGATTTGATTGAAAGTCCATTCAAATTAAAATGAATCATATTGAGACAAATTTTAATTTTAATAGTTCGTAATCGCTTGTGATGTGAGTCATTTTTATGAAGGGTTCTTGGTGACCTGAGGGCTTCACCGTTTGATGGTTCCTTTCTCGGAAGCTTTTGTTGAACCAAGGCCGTTTGCTTACTCCGTGTTATATATAGAGAGGCTTTCATGCCGTATGAGTAGTGCTTTTAATGACTTCAATCAAATCGGTTTAGAATGAACCGATTTGATTCAGAAGTCCAATCAAATTGAAAGGAATCAAATCGAGACAAATTTTAATTTTAATAATTCGCAATTTGTTCTGATGTGAGTCATTTTTATGATAGGTCCTTGGTGGCCCAAGGACTTCACCGTTTGGTGGTTCCTTTCCCGGAGGCTTTTGTTGAACCAAGGCCGTTTGATTACTCCATGTGGCAACTTCCGGGTGTGTGTTGTCTTCTTCCTCCATCGTTCAAGGATACCTAGATCACGACCGAAATCGATCGTAGTCCTCCGGTAGTCAAGTTAGTATTGGTCCAAGTTAAGGGTTAATAAGTTAAGATTACCATTTAGTAGTGATTATACATGGGTATTTAACGAAATAAAAGTTACCTAGCCTCTCGCCAAGATGGCGACACTGTAACACTAAGATTAGAGCCCATTCCTGAAACAGACCCTTCCTTAAAAGGAATAATGTGCTCTTCCAAAGCATCTTTACATAGTTAATTCCAAATCAATAAATAAAAGTAAGTCTAAAAATGGCCCAATCAAGTTCGGATTATCGGATAAGAGCTCGATTAACGTGCCACTCAACCACAAAAGAACCAAACTAAATTCCTAAGCTCGATAACCTGTTCGAATTACAAAATTAAACTAGTTTGTAACCGATTGCCAAGCAATTGACGAATTACTAAACTCGAGAAAAGCCGTGGCTATAAGTGCTAGCATATATGGGGTTGGCGAAATGTGTATGGTACAAATCCGTAACCTTGACCTAGTGGTTATCGATTCAGTCTTCATAATTGGAGGTCTTAGATTTGAGTCCTAACTCCTGACAGGACATCCTAATAAAACTCGATGTCTCTGCCTTCGTTGTAGTATAGATTTCCCCCTTCCAATAATATAGGATTTACTTTCAGTATGATATAATTTGAGAAAAAAAGAATAAAAAGTACGGTACAAACCATTGCTTTACTAATGGGATTTTAAATAATTGAAGTACAATAATTTCACTACGAAAACGAAATTCATCTTTTAACTCTCTCAAGAGAAACTAAAACAATATTTATCATAGAAAATCACGTCGTTTGATAATATAAGCATAAGCATGAATACTAATATAAGAGCGTAAATAATTTGATTACCTCTCGTAAGATAAGCATGAATCCAAAAGAAGAGTAAATCTGCAATTATTCTTAGCACATGATGCAACATTGATGACAATAATTCTTAAAGATCTTGTTTGATAATTAAACTGACAACGACATGATTGAATTAATACAATTTAGAATCATTTGTCTCGAACATGTTTTACTACGAACTATTTTAAACCTCATTAAATTTTGTTAGAGCGGTCGACTTGGTCAAGTTTTTTGAGAGACCAACTATTACACCAGTTGGATTATAACAATGAGCTGAAGGAAACCACTAACTAAATGTGCACAAGTGTTAAAGCAACTGACAGTTCCAATTCACAAGAGAAGTCAAGAATCATTACTTCGAAGACAAGCAACTTTATTACCTAAAGTGGATTAGGAAACTTTTTATCAATTAAGGACGAGTCTCACTCTTGCAGAACAAGCAATCGGATTAAGTAACTTATGCTACTTAAGAGGCAATCAATCAATCAAAGAAGGAATAAAGATTGAGGAGATATTCCGCATTACCAGAAGTGGAATGCACAAGAACGTTGAATGAAGACATTACCATACTCTTCATATACACAAGAAGCCCAAAACCTAGCTATATAATGGAGAGCTCAGTCGAGAACAAAGGCGTCGACAATATTCACTATGTGCCCTTGTTATGGTCCATAACCGAGAGCTTCCTCCGAGGTCCATTGTCTTCAGGTACCTAGACCACGACTAAAGTCGATCGCAGCCTTTCCGACGATCAAGTTAGTAGGGGTCCGAAGTGAATATACCGAAGACTATTAATGTCTAATTACGCATTACCATCCAATGGTGAGAATGAATGGGTGGCCGTCCTAGTTGGTCCTCCCTCTTTCTCCTCCAGAGCATGGAGTTTGCATTTCCTGCATGAGCATACAGTTTCTGGTAATGGGAATCGTCGACCTTTGAGGGTTTGTTGGAGTATAACAAATTGCCCATGGAACGAGGAGCGAAAAAAGACACGACCCTCATATGCTAAACCATAGACATAAGGGAAAAGAGTCTGAGGCTAGGGGAAATCTGGACCATAGCTCAAGCAACCTGGAAGGCTACTATAGTCAGACAAGCAAAAGGACTCAGTTGGCTTGGGACACGGTTAATAGTAGAAAGGAGCTCCTCGACGAAGCTAGAGACAGGAAGCCTTAACCCGAGGTTGAACGATTCCCAATATACCGATGTGAACCCCTCATCCTGAGGAATGTTAGGAAGAAGAACGTCCTCAGCTACAGTCTCCTTCCATACCCAGGGAGCCACCATGTCCACCGAAGCAGGAGTCTCATAATGATCCCGAATATAGGACAAGTGAGCCATCTTGACTAAGGCATGGAGGGTCTTTTCCACGAACTCCTCTAACGTGGGTGGTTTTCGGCCGGTCTTACCTGTGGTATTCTTCTCCGAGGGACACTTGTTTTTCCCTTGGCTTTGGTCACCGATGGTTGGACACCGGAAGTCTGGGAGGCAGGCATGGGTCGCCTCGAGGCTAAGGGGAGAACATCAATGACACCTCTTCAGTTCACCTCTTCAATTGCCTCTTCATGGACTTGAGCCCAAGTTGTTCTTCCTCAGGATGGATTCTACATCTGGCTTCATCCCCTGAATATACACGGTATCGTTAGGAACGATGATTATCTCCAAAGGAAAGATGTCAAAAGAGGGGTTAAAAGGATGGGAGATGGGATTTTATCGAACATTAGTTAAGTGCCCAAAGTTTTGACCACCGTCTTGGTGATGCGTATCTGGTCCATTATGTCTGTGATGGCCGCCTCTCGCTCTGGTCCCGACGCAAGAAGGGGAAGTATCATAGGGGTACCTTCAAAAAGAGCACCCGAGGTACTAACATGGGAATCGTTGTTAGTCATGGAAATTGAGGTTAAGGGAGAATGGTAGTTCCGAGGCCAAATGCGAATAAAGGAATGCAGAGTAAAATCAGAAAGTAAAGAGAAGTAAAAGTGATTTTTGGAGGAGGAGACTCGCCTTTTATAGGCACCTGAGGAATTATGGGCCAACGTTGCAAATCCCAGGCCCACCTGGAAGGTTCCAAATGATTAATTAACAAACGTAATACCACACATTCCCTTAGCATGCACAAAGAATATTAAAGGGGCAATTGATGGGGCCATTTATGTAGCCTCTCTTTTATTTATTTCAAGTTAATTAACCATTTATGGGTTGTGGGCCGGTCAATCAAAATAGTATGGAGGACCGTTCATGCGTCTTCTTCTGGGAAGGCCAAATGAGTATCACCTATTCTCTATAAACACGCATTCATTCTCACCATTGTAAGGTAATACGTAATTAGACTTTAATCTTTAGTACATTCACTTCTAACCCCTACTAACTTGACCGTTGGAGTGGCTGCGATCAACTTCGGTCGTGGTCTAGGTACCTGAAGACAATGTACGTCAGAGACTCAGAGGAAGTTCTCGGTTATGGACCACAACAAGGGCTCGCAGTGGCATGCTTGCTCAACCTCAGGGGAAATGAAAAGAGATAGCTGAGGATGAGACCCTTCGATAGGGTGTCTATTGGCCACCACCTCGGCCCCCTCCTAGAGTTGATCCACAAGAACAACATAATCTAGCAGCATCAGATCCAGTCCGGGAGGCATATTCGGACCCGGCCCACGGAAGAAATATGCAACATTAGTGTTAATCCAATTGGTCACAGAAAAATGATTTCTTTCTCAACTTATTACTCCACATATATACGGGTAAACTACATTTTATATAATTTAGTTTTAGTTTTGAATTTCAAATAATATAATCCATGGGTGGTTGTTTTGGTGGGAAAGAGGATTGTTTGGTGAAAAATGAAAACTATTTGGCGCTAAAATAGGGTTAGAGCAATTAAAAATCTTAAAATTATATAAAACTCCCACCATTATTCTAAGAAGGCCCAATAGTTAACGCATCCGTCAAATTGGTAATCATTTTTGCACCCCTAAACACTTACAAGAACATTTACGTATCGATCCCATTTACAGAAACCAAAATGCAACGCACACCCACTTATCAGGACCATTTCAGCAATTACGTCACACTCACGCTTTGTTTGTCCATCTTCCATTTAATAATTTACAACAGTTCGAGTAATCGACTATATTAGTGGAAATGTTCTCGCTAGTGACCAGAATGTCCTAGGTTCGAATCTCACCTCATCGCTAATTTACAAAAAAAAAAGTAATAATAATAATTTACAACAGTTCAACTTTTAATATTACAATCATTTAGTATTGCGCTTTATTTTTTTCGAAGCGATCTCAAGTTTAATTTTATTGAGTAAATATATATATTACCAATCCAAACACTAAAAACAATTTTAAAAATGAATTAGCAAGATCCGAACTTGGAAGCCTATCAGTTTTCATTAAACTATGAGACTAACAATTTGTTAGATTTCATAGGATATTATCAATTAAAAAATCAGACTTGCGAAATAAAAAAAATTAGAAAAAAGAGTGTTATGCTTTTGGCGATGTGCTCCGTGAATAACTTTTTCCCCACCTTTGACGGTCAATGGTCCACATGATGAGTATTGCTAAAAGTGTTGATAAGCATGAGAATAATGATCCTTCTTCCTATGTTAAGTTCATCTTGGGTTAATAATTCGTGGAAATTCTAGCAAACGCAATAAAGCATGATGTACATGCAAAATTAATTGTGTAAGTACATATTTACATAATTCATTAACTAATCAATAGAAAAGACCAATAAGGTAAACTAATGGTTTTTGAATTTCTGGGTTAATGAAGGTGTGAAGTTCTGTCTATATGGTGGAACCAATCACTATTTCGCAACTCGCAAATACCTGATCTCGTCTAACTGATATAGTTCTCTTAGATAGTCTTTTGGGGTTCCGCACAATCAGCTTAAGAGCTAGCGTAAGAGCTGGTCAGAACGGGGTCTGTCGTACCTGAAAATGCAGTCGGGATACGACCACAAACACTCTGATGATTAAGTCCGTAACGGCTCTCAAGAAGTTTTAGAAGGAAAAATGTCAGAGCACAATTGGGATTAAATTACCTTTTGAAGTCATGTTTGCCTACTATTTATAGGGAAATAAGAGATCCTTTCTTAAGATGGTCACTCTTGTCCCCATCTCATCGAAGATCCGTACTAGGGCGGGGATCCGGCCCATAAGATGGACGCGTTAGGTTAAGAGAGGTTGTTGAACTCAGAAGAACAATATTTGCTGCGTACGGAATCTAATCTCTCCTTTAGGGTTTCATCATGTGCCCCTTTTATCTGTTAGTTTGAAGATACGCCTATTCATCCCCTTCAAGGTTTTATAGACGAGCAGTAACAGATAAACAAAGGTCTCACCAACTAGTTCGTACCTACTTTTGGGACTTCAAATTATTCACCAACCAGTTCCGTACCTACCTTTGGGACTTCAAACTATTCACCCACGTGTCCCGACCTCGAGGAAGTCGCCGCTAGCACGGAGCCGTGGTTGTCTATAAAAGGTGATTGTTCTGTGTTATTTGTCCTTTCTTCTCACTTGTACCTCCGAAGACGGACTCTATGCTGACTTGGTGGGTTGACTCGAGCGGGGGGAGACCAGAGGTAGGTGACGCTCATGGGCTAGTGGGGACTCTCAGAGAATATCCTTGATTGTGGGCTAGATTGTGAAGTATGGTTAATAATTGATGCTGGGTTAGTTTTAAATGTTGTTTAACTATTTTACTCTTCTTAAAATAATAGAATGCTGAAAGAAGTTGAAAAAGCCAAAAATCCAATGTTCATGTGCTAAGTTTAGGTCAAGGTGTGTATTTACCAAAAAAATACTACAAGTGTTAATTTGGCAGGATAAAAGAAGTTCAAGTGGCTATATGCAAAAAGGCCATAGTTTCGTTATTTTTTCGTCAAATTTTCTTTTATTCGACATTTTTTTTCATTAGTTTTTTATATTAAATTAATCAATTTCATCGTTAGTGGTAGTATTTTTTCAGTGTATTTTCTCGAGAGAAAATTACCGGTTTGGTCCCAGTCAGGCTGCGGATATAGTCCCAGTAATTGTTATATTTGGTGCACTTTAGTCCCTCGACGTTAAAAGTTGACGGAAAATTGTAACCTTGGGCCAAAATTGAAGTTTTAACATTAAATCAAGGTTAAAACGCAAATTGGATACAATGTAGTCTTGTATACTTTTTTTTGGTGCAGTTTAGTCCCCATAATTAATTAATTTCCGATTTCTTTTCGATTCTTTTTTATTTTTTTCAGTTTATTCAGTTTTGTTTTTTTGCAATTTCTTTTCAATTTTTTTTCGATTTCTATTTTTTATTTCGTTTGGTTTTTTTGCCTAGTGAAAGTGGTTCGATTTTTCGGTTTCGTACTTTTTTGACAAAAGTGTTCGGTTTTGATAATTGTTTTGGCAAAAAATATTCAATTTTGGTAGTTGGTTCGCAAAAATTTGATTTTAGTAGTTGTTTAGATTTTTCCGGTTGCTTTCGATTTTTTTTTCATTGTTTTCACGATTTCTTTTGGAATTTTTTGTCGATTCTTGTTCTTTTTTTATTTCTTTTTGATTTTTTTCCTAGTAAAAATTGTTCAATTTTTCGATTTCAAACTTTTTTGGCAAAATGTTCGGGTTTGGATAATTGTTTTGGCAAAAGACGTTTGATTTTGATAGTTGTTTCTCAAAAAGTTTTGATTTTCGTAATTGTTTAGATTTTTCCGATTTCTTTTAAATTTCTCGATTGACCGATTTCGGTTATAAAATTAAAAAATCGATATACATCAGTTCGGTTTCGGCTCCAACAAAAAAAAATGGCCGGTTAAGAACCGAACCGAACCGGTGGTGGTCCTTTAGTTCTTAAGGGGTAATAGTACTAATTTATACAAAAAGCTAAGACCCTCCAATCACAAATATAGGCGATGTGGGATAAATATTCGTTTAGATTCCATTATAAGTTTATTATTACATTATTGTTCATATGCCATTGTATATTTGATAGATATTTAAAAGACTCCTACATCGTTTTCAATGAAACAAACATGGTTGAAAGCATTCTATAATAATTAATGTTTGTGATCGCTCAAATTGCAGGTGAAGGATATTGAGCAATCAATCAGATTGAAGAATTGAACCCACCAAAAACTAACTAAAGTTATAATTTTAAAACCATTTAATTAATTTAAGTCTGCTTCACACCTTAAAAAAGTAATTTCTTACAGAATATAGTATTTGCTAAAATAATATGGGTATGCTTAATTTGCCGGATGTTAGAATAAAGAGAATTAAAGGGTTGGTGCTACTGAGAATGTGAGATAATAAATTTGTGCAAAAGTTAATCTTGAAAACAAACGCAAGAAATTAAAGACTGTAAAAACACTTATATTATCTGTGTTGAAAGTGAGTTTGATGAATTAGGAGACAATGCAATTGACCTTGAGGAATTAAATGTTAGTTGTGTTTTATGGCGTAAATATTGTTATCAACTATGAGGAACCGGTTGGCGTAAATATTGTTATCAATAAAGAGTCTGGTATAGTCAAATATCTTCACACAACCCGAATCGAATCGAAACCTACTGAAACCGATTGAGCGGGAACCGATGAGATTCTAATGATGGGAAAACTGACTTGATCGGTTCGATTCTTAATTTTATGCAAAATCGAACCGATCCGTGCACAGCCCTAGCTATTATGCCTCTTAACTACTGCAGAGTTAAGATGGCAATGAATGATGAAGTACAGGTGTGACTGATCACCACCCTTGAACCAACTATATATAGTGAATCAGCCTCCTCTACAAAACACACAACAAAATACAAAAATCAAAAACCCTTTTCTGGTATAGCTTTTGCTTTGTTCTTGGTTCGCTCACGCTGCTTAGAGTGCTTCTAAGGCGGCGTTGGTTTACACCATTGTATCGTGGGAAACAATTGTTTCACTACAAACGAGGGATGTGATTTTATGCCTTTATGTCGATGACATGCTCATTGTTGGAAGCAATCCCATAATTATTCAACGAACCAAAGACATGTTGAATTCTAAGTTCGACATGAAAGATGTGGGAGAGGCCGATGTCATTTTGGGAGTCAAGATTGTAAGGAATCTTAATGGAATAGTCTTGAATCAAACCTATTACGTTGATACAATACTGGAAAAGTTCAATCACGGCGATGAAGGGACATCAAAGACCCCTATGGATATAAGTCATCACCTAAAGAAAAATAGAGGGGACAGTATATCCCAACGGGAATATGCTCAATTAGTTGGCAGTCTCATGTATCTGATGAGCTGTACTCGTCCAGACATCGCTTATACTGAAAGCAAGTTGAGTAGATATACTAGTAATCCTGGACCTGATCACTGGAGAGCTATGGAGCGAGTGTTAAGATACTTGAGGTACACTCGTATATATGGTTTGCATTATACTTAATATCCTGCTGTTTTTGAAGGATATAGTGATGTTAGTTGGATATCTGATACAAAAGATTTAAAATAAACAAGTGGCGCTATGTCTTCACTTTGGGAGGTGCAACAGTGTCGTGGAAGTCATCAAAGCAAACGGTAATTGCTAGATCCACAATGGAGTCTGAGTTTATTACTTTAGACAAAAGTGGAGAAGAAGCTGAATGGTTACGTCTTTTCCTTGAAGGCATTCCTGAGTGGGAAAGACCAGTGCTCCCAGTATACATTCATTGTGACAGTCAATCTGCAATTGGTCTAGCACAAAACCATATGTATAATGGTAAGTCAAGACATATTCGTCGGAGACATAATATCATTCGTCAATTAATCACAACTGGAGTTATCACTATTGACTACATTAGATCAAAGGATAACATTGCGGATCCGCTAACCAAAGAGTTAAATAGATAATTAGTTGAGACTTCATCAAAAGGGATGGGACTTAAGCCCGTAGAATAGTATGATTATGAAGGAAAACCCAACCTAGTTGACTGGAGATCCCAAGATCTAGGATCAATTGGACAACCTAATTGTAATCATAAATCAAATTACTGTGGGGGGTCTTACCCTTCACCCATTCCTCGGATGAGAACAGTGATACCTGTAGGTAAACGATAAGCTTTGCTTTTAATGACTCTCAAAGAATCGAATGATATGGAATGGAGTGAAACGGGATACTCATAAAGTTTGAGAAGTCACCTATGTGAGCTAAAGTAGAGGCTGCTTTAGAAGAGAAATGTGGGGGCGCATTTTTCAAGGAATCTCACAGAACCACGCAGGTGTCCATGGCCAAACCGGACACACTCATGAGAACTGAGAAAAGTATTGACTGATACCTGTGTGTGGTATGCCATTGTTTACCGTTCATAAAGGATGATTCAAGGAGATCGCTTCTATCAGACTTTGGTTTACACGGATCATGCCGACACAAGGGAAGGTTCAAGGGTCCTTGGCCTACCTATCCTATGCAGGAGTTGATCGTTGCAGCTATTACCAAAACTGTGTTAAAATTAACTCGAGTTTAATTGTGATTCATGTGGGGGATTGTTGGAATTAGTGAATGCAAAATTAAATTGCGTACCACATAGGAGGATTACTGAAAAGTTAATCACTTTATATAATGGGTCCATTAGGCATTAACTAAACTAATACTCTTAGTATGCCTAAGCTTCCGCGGGTACGTGAGCGGTGCAAGACCATGACAATACGTCTAATATAAAACATTAGACTGGACTAATATATATATTATTCCGGGAGCGGGGCCTTGGCGGTCTTGGTTGAACTCGAAGTTCGACTTTACACCCAATAGTATTTGAAATTCGATTTTGGTTTGGCATTCTTCCGTTTTGAGTTGAAAGGACTCAACAATTGAATCCATTGGTTGTTATGCCTCTTAACTACTTCAGAGTTAAGATGGCAATGAATGATGAAGTAAAGGTGTGACTGATCACCACCCTTGAACCATCTATATATAGTGAATCAGCCTCCCCTACAAAACACACAACAAAATACGAAAATCAAAAACCCTTTTCTGGTATAGCTCTTGCTTTGTTCTTGGTTCGCTCACGCTGCTTAGAGTGCTTCTAAGGCAGCGTTTGTTTACACCATTGTATCCTGGGAAACGATTGTTTCATTATACCTTAGCACCAATTGGGTAGGGGCAAATTCGTTTTAAGGAAATTGTAGTTCAAGCCTTGGTGAATGTTTCGTTTACTACAACAAAATACGAAAATCAAAAACCCTTTTCTGGTATAGCTCTTGCTTTGTTCTTGGTTCGCTCACGCTGCTTAGAGTGTTTCTAAGGCAGCGTTGGTTTACACCATTGTATCCTGGGAAACGATTGTTTCATTATACCTTAGCACCAATTGGGTAGGGGCAAAATCGTTTTAAGGAAATTATAGTACAAGCCTTGGTGAATGTTTCGTTTACTAAATTTCTTCGCTAAACTTATCTGTTACTCTTTTGTTTTCCCTATCAGTTCGCTACAAAAGATAATATTATAAATGTTTTCACCAAAATGTTGAATGAAAAAGTAGATGAGAAACCATCAAAAGTTATGGAATTGAAATCCATCGAATAAGGTGATTACGAAGATTGCCGGAGATGGACGGGTGTCCGCCGGGATCACCCAACGAGAGATACCAAATCCGGATCTCCGAGACCAAATAGATCAGAGGAGAGAGGGAGACGCGCGAACGGTGTATTCGCAATCTATAGGGAAGAAATACCCGAACGTGAGGAGAATGTTGAGAAATCACTTGCAATAAAGAAACTCATACGTAACACATTTCACATTATCTCAATTGTAAAATATCATCGCATACTATTATAACATACAAAACCAATAATTTTTATATTTCGCTCTATAAAATATTATAAAAATAAATGTTGTCATGATTTTGAACAGAATAATATAAATGATATTATACGAAATTTCAAAATAGCAAGAAAACAACATTTTGTTTTCTTTCTGCCTTTACACTTATCTGTTGGTCCCTTTGGTTTGGACTTATGGCAACACAATTTGACAAATATTGTAGCAATGTTGAGTAACACTAGTTTAGATAAGCTACAAGCCTACAACCTCCATAACTTCCCCATCCCATTCTCCTCCCCTTACCCATATATCTTATACTTTCCCTTGAAATCAGCCAAAGCTTTCTGCTCCAACATTCTCAAAAAGTTTCTTTTATTTTATTATTAAACTATCAATATGTTTTAATATAGGGTTAATGGTACAATTGATCACTTATATTTCATGACGTTCATCATTAAATAACTCATGTTTCATTTTGACCTTTTTGATCACTCTATTTCAATATCATATCTCAGTTGGTTTGTGGATTAACTTCTACGTTAAACTCAATTTTTAGCTAAACCGATTCTTAATTTGGAGGGATAAAATAGTCAACTAATATATTATCGTTTTTACTCAACTAAATCTAGAAACCCATGCTTAATTGGGAGGATTTTTTAGTTATGGACTCAAAAACAATTTTAATTGGCTATTTTACCCCTTCCGAATTAAGGATTAATTTGGCTAAAAATTGAGTGTAACGGAAAAGCTCACTCACAAATCATGATATTGAAATATAAGTGATCAAAAAGGTTAAAATGATACATGAGTAATCGAGTGATAAACATTATGAAATATGAGTAATCGATTATATCATTTATTCTTTAATATATTTGAAGAAATGTCTAAATAACTCTAATCTGATTTAACCTAATAGTGAAATACCAATATGCCTGTGACCTTACAATAGATACTACTAATACTCTTTTCATATCAAAGTGTAAGGTCCATTTTGGGTCAAACTTTTCTTTTATTTTTTTTTGTAATTTTCGTGATAAAAGTATAAATACAATAATATTACAAATAATAATTATATAAATTTTTAAATAATATACTGTTGCAGTAAGTGCTAATAATGAATAATTGAAATAAAAATATGAGATAAATTGTCTCCAGTAAAGTTTGAGAGGTAATTGCTGAAATGGTCCCAGTAAGTGGGTGACTGTTGCAGTTTGGTCTTCGTAAGTGAGACCGATGCGTAAATGGTCATGAATGTGTATAGCGGGTGCTCATTTGGTCCCTAAAATTATGTTTTGGTGGTTTTACGTAAATAAAATGCTAAAATTGGGCCAAAAAAATAATTTTTAAGAGTTTGGCTTGGCGGCACACTTAAAACTTCATTTCCCGTTTGATTAAAACTCCGATTTTGAAGATTCAAAATGCGTTGAAAAGCTATTTTCATCATCTTTAAGAATATGAGTTCAAACCCCAGTTTTATCAACATTAAGATTTTCAAAACATTTCTTTTGACAAAACATATATAAAAATGTTGAATCATTTATCGTCTTTTTGTCAAAAATTATTCAAGAGATTTTAAGCTATGATTGAAGGCTAAATTTTATCTTTGTATATGTTTTTCATCCATAGCCTAATATCTTTATCACATTCGAATATCGGTAAACTTGTATTTGTTTCTTCTTTGTCCTTTCATGACACGTGAATGTTCTTTTGGTCATTATTCTTTTCTTTTAACTTCTTCAAGTCCTCAATGACTACTGTATGGTTGATTCTAATTCTTCATCACCACACTTTAGATTTTGTTAGTCCAATTTGTACTTCGTTATTATCAAAATAGAAAAGTCTGATAATCACATATCGACTAATTCTTCATAATAACAAAGACAAAAACAAGGGCAAAAGACATCAACCATCACTATTGTTTTACTCTTTTCACATAGAAATAGAAATAAAAAACAAGGGCAAAAGACATCAACCATCACTATTGTTTTACTCTAACTGTACAAATAGAAAAGTTTGAATTCAAAACCTCCTCTCAAATTTGAAAGTTTGGGTTTTTCATCAGACTATAAAGCCATTGACAATTTTTGAGATCAAACTTTTGAAAACTTGTCACTAGTTGATAAGAGATACCCGTAATATTGTCATGTATGATCTTATCAGATTTATTTCAATAAATATTTTCAGATATCAACTTGTTAAAACTTTTATGCCTGTACAGTTAGAGATATTTACAGTTTAAGTCGGTCTCAATAATAATAAAAGATCAAATAAGTCCTCATTTTAAAATGGAAGGAGCTTAAACGTAGGTAGTATAGTGAACAATTTTAGTTTATTTAGTTTTAAAATCAGATTATATAAGTTTTTTGTATTTTACTATCAAACACAAATTCAAAATTATGAATTAGATGGTAGGTGGAATAAAATCAGCGCATGGGTCTACATGTTTCTTTATAAAATGCAATGACTCATAGGAAAAGTCAAATAGGTAAGAAACATATAAAGGGATACATAAAACAGATATGCAGATTTCCACTACAACCCACTATACTAAAACTGATCAAATTGATGGCCGACCTGACAAGATTTTTTAAAGTGTTGCAAGAATTTCTTATTTACTCTCACTATTGTATAGTTGAATTTGAGGCTTTATTTTATGGGTTGACACTCCGACAGGAGGGAACAATAATAAATTAATATTTGGATAGAAAGAAATTGTTATTTTAACGGCTTTTATGTATTTATTCGTGATATATTATTTAAACAGATTAGGTTATTATATATTTATGCATAGTTTATAAGACTCCCAAGTATTCTATGTTCAATAAATAGAGGTGAATCTAAATTTGGCAATCTTTGAGTTGTGTCAAGCCTTAGTAAATAGTGAACAATGTGTATCGCATTGCTTGAGTGGGTGAAAATTGTTCACTTAATAAGAAAGTATCTTTCAAGCCTTAGTAAATGTGTATTACTATTATGCCAAAGCTTCTCGTGCGAGGAGCTATCGTGGAATGAGTTTGGAAACATTTGTGAGCCCAAGTGCGTGTGCACGACCTGCGACTCTGCGAGCATGAGTGCAACTTCGAAAACAGGGCCTCGCATGAGCAGAGTTTTGCACCCATCCTCTTTGATTTATCATCATTTTGGTTTTGTTCGGTGATCAACAAAGTTGTCCGGAGTTCGACAATGCAGTGCTGGTAAGGCCGATTGCTTCTCATTTTATCTTGCGAAACAATTGGTTTTGAGGTTCCGAAGCACCTACGAGGGAGAAGCTGAATCAGTTTTAATGATAGGATGTTGACATACGACTTGACGTTTGTAATTTATTTTGTTTTATGATTTTCGCATGTGTAACTTCTTTCTGTTGATTTGTAAAGTATTGTTATTTTGTTCTATTTGTCCCATAACTTCCTTACACCTAATACTTAACTCTTTACCAGTTGAATTATATCTCAAAACATACATTGACGTTTCAGTTGTACTAACCCATATGATTGTAGTAGTTAAAAGTAATAAACTATGTAATTTTAGTTACCGTACATATTTCTAAGTTGAATAAATTTATTATAATTGCAATAAATCTAATGACATCAAAATTGACAACTTTTTATAACACAATAAACTTGAAATTCGAAGGTTGAAATATCAACATCTAAGAGAATTCGTGTTAGCTTATTTAAAATATTTTCTAAAATCAACTTTTTATGTCACTTTATTATATAGGTGTTACATGATAACTTTCACACATGAGCCCGGTTTCGATGCATCAAGGTATTCTTGATGAACATTCATCAATGTACCCACTTAAAGGCTTCACGTGGGTACTGTATCCACCTGAAACTTCATCATTGGTACAAGAAACAATATCAACATAACATGTACCCAAATAATACTATAACAATGGTACAGTATCACAAGCTTCTATCCAATAACTTGAACCCAAAATAAAAGTAGTAAATATATATATGTGATTTACAAATTGACCCACAAATATATAGATAATTGTAGTGTGACCCTTAATTATATATATAATTATAGCATGACCCTTAATTTATGAGATATTATGGCTAAACCCCCTTGATGAACCTGATGCATGGAAGTATTGATGCACCCAATCTTTTCACATGTTTGAAATATCAACATCTAAGTGACTGAATGTTGAATTGCTAAAACTGAATTATGATTGAATCTGAATACTGAATCCATTTAGCTGTTTGATAACAGTTCAAGGAAAAACACTGAATTTGAGGTATATTGACAATTTTGTCCTAACCTTAATTCATTGATAATTTAGTTACATATTTTTACTTTCAACTTCTAAAATTACATATAAATATTATTATTAATGTAATTCTTAACAAAATTTATAATGAAATTCAATAATTTCTTTCGTCATTAACTTGGAGGTCCAAACTGATCAATTAGCTCCCGTCAATTGATCAACAAATAAAAATCTGCATAATATTCACATTCAAAATTATAGGAGATGACAAATTTTCTGATAATCACACCAAAAAATAGTTCAAATACAAAGAAGAGGAATCTAATGAATTTTATACTAGACGAGACACATATTTCATGGAAATCCTTAATTTTAGTGGATTTTGGTGGAAATTTTCTTTTGAGCATTTTTAAATAATGAAGAATTTGATATTTGTGCTTTTGCCCTTCTTACAAATTGATTATTGGGTTAGTGATCAAAGACATCGCTTAACTTTTCCCAATGTATCAGTTGATCACTTACCTTTTAAAGGGTCTCACTTGATCACTCACCTTTTAAAATTTGTCTCAATTGATTAACTAGCCATTTTCCGGTTGATCAACCGCCTATGATGACCATTATTGGAGCTTTTTTGTTTTTTCAGGTCGGAAGTAAGGGTTAGTTTTGAGTTTATTTCTAATTTTCAATTTCTTTTTGCTTAATTTCGACATGAAAAAAATAAAAAATCCCTTACTAATGGTCATCACATGTGTTAGCCTGTTAGCGAAACGGTTTGCTCGTAAATGGCTCGCAAATCGGTTCGTTAAAACCGGTTCGTTTGCTCGCTCGATTTAATTTCGAACCGGTTACGATTAGTTTTTACAAGTCGTAAATCGTTTGCACTCGCTCGTTAATTGCTCGTTAAAACCGTTTATAAAATTAATTTTATTAAAAAATAGTTTAGTTCGAACAGGTTACGATTCGTTGCAAATCGCTCGTTAATCGTTCGCCCGCTCGTTAAAACCGTTTATAATATTCATTTTTATTTTAAAAATATACCAAACATATCCTAAAAAACCGATTTGCGAGTGGAAAACGGATTACGATCGAAACGATTGACGATCCGAGCGAGCGATTCTTATTTCGAACCGTTTAGCTGGCCAATTTTTTGCGATTTTAAACGATTCGATTGACGAACCGGTTTATACGATTTTATTTTCGAACAAATTACGAATTGAACATTCAAACTGGTTTATTAACGAAACGATTTGCGAGTGAATCGGTTTGATTAACGTTCCGAACGGGTTTGGGCCAAAACCGACTCGGACCGGCTCAACCCTACTTGCGTTGATTGGGTGTCGACCAGCCAAAATACGGCTGACAAGCCAACTGAAACATATTTTAAAAAATAATTGATTAACTGATAATATTAAAAGAAAAGTAAACGGCGTCCCAAATCACTAAGCCTTTGATTTCTTCATATGGAGTAATAAATAATTTGAGGAATTAGCTACAAATGCTTTAAGCGAAGATAGATCTTATCAAATCGGGGAAATATTTAATTAGTAAAAAACATGCAATTCAGTGAAAGAGGAAATGGGCAGTTCTTTTCCGTACAACTCTGAGGAATATCCATTGAATAGGGGACAGACTATCATGGTCAGCCAGAAGCCCTCGATACAACGGATTGAGCTTTTCCCAATATAATTTCATGTCGACTTTTATATCACCAATTACTCTATTTAAATTTGCCTTTTTATATTAGGCAACTGAACCACTAGTATTTTTGTAAATAGATATTTGAACTGTTTTCTTTTACATTTAGGCATCTGAGCACCTGAACTTTTGACATTTTAACTTTTTCAATATTTTTTAACATTTCAAATAATTTAATAATGCTTAACTCAATGACAAGTTAGTCATATTGAAAAATTTGTGAAAAAGTTCAGGTGCCGCCTTGAAAGAAAACATATTTGCCTCAATAATTGAATAAAACGTTCAGTGCCATTACTTAATTATGATATTCGACTTGTATACATGTAATTTCATACATATCAACCATTGAAATATCTAATTTCCCTCCGCCCCCCTTTCATCTTCACCAACCATCCCCTTTCGTCTTCACTAACTTTCAATCACCACCACCACCAACCTTCAATAAACAAAACCATCACCTTTCTTCTTCACCAACCACCACCCACCCACCTTCAATTCACAAAACCACCACCTTACTTCTTTACCAACCACCACCTTTCTTCTTCACCAACCACCACCTCTATTCTTCCTCCCTTCCCCATTTCAGCCTATTGGTTATATTAGATTAGATACTGATAACCATTGTACTATAATTTATGTAGTTTGACTGATAATCGTTGGACTATAATTTATGTAGTTTGACTAATAACGGTTGGACTATAATTTAGGTAGTTTGACTAATAACCATTGTATTAAATGTAGTTTGACTGATAACCGCTATACTATAATTTAGGTAGTTATTAGCCATAATTACGAGTCCTTGTGAAAATGTAACACCATCCATTTCATGTAATATATATACCGAGCCACCTCCTACATCAGGAAGTGAGGCCAGTTGATAATTGTTAATTGTCATCAGTTGTGTTCAGATTCAATATGGTATCAGATGGTTTTTCCGATTCGGGTCTCGATTCCCATCGATGCTGCTACTTCTTCATGTGAACCTCTCCACTCGACCCCATTGTCGACGCCATTGTCAAGCTCCCTCTTCCCCAATTCTTCTTCTTTTCAGCCCCATTCCACGCCACCTTTCCCTGATTTTCCTATCCCCCCTTTCACCACCATTTCGCACCACCCCTTACTGTTCCATACTCGACTATTGCACCACCACCTCCTCATGTCACACCACTAAATAATGCCCACCATTACATCTCTATAAAGCTCACAAATTCGAACCATCTTCATTGGGACACACAGATGGAACCCTTTCTTATTGGCAATCAGGTTTATGGCTATGTAGATGGTAGTATTCCTTGTCCACCATCGCTTCTACGATCTCCTTCTGGTACATTTGTTCAGAATCCAGCCTATGTTCTTTGGATCCAACATGATAGCCTCATCAAAAGCTTGCTGATTTCATCTATGTCTGAGGAAACCTTGCCAATTGTTGTTGGTAAACACACCCATGATATCTGGTGTGCCCTTCAAATCTCGCTGGCCAATCCATCCTTTTCTACCCAACTTTGCTTACAAGAACAGTTGATAACGATTAAACAAAATAATCTTTCAAATGGGGTTTATCTCACAATGACTAAATCAGCCTATGATGCTTTGGCGGCTATTGGCAAGCAACCGTCTCAAGCGGAGTTCATTATTTACATTCTCCGGGCTTTGAATGAAGAGTATCGTGCACTTAAATATATGGTGTACTCACGAGGATCTCCTATCTCGTATGAAGAACTCCACAATTATGCATTGACTCATGAGTTTGTCAATCCTGATTACACTGTTGTTGCTCCGCCCTCGGGACAAGGACTACTTCCCACTCTAACGGTTCACTATGCATCTTGTGCCCATGGTTTACACCAACGAGGCCGCGGACAATCCTTCAGGGGCCGTTTCTCTAGAGGCTCAAGTCGTCACCAACCTGACCGTCGAGGCACTCATGCTTCCTCCTACTCATCACAGCCTAAGTCTCGGTGTTTTATTTGTGATTCAACTATGCATCTAGCCAATACTTGCCCACACGGCTCTGCCCGGCAATCTCCCTACGCTGGCTCGGTCATGTCCCAACCCAGCTAATACACGGCTTCCCACACCCACATGCCTCTCACTCCTCAGTCACTTAGTCCATGGGTTCCCAACAAGGGTGCCTCGCATCACATCACACCTGACCTCTCAGCCTTTCGCAATCCCGTTGCTTATCCCAGGTTCGTTACTCTGCAGGTTGCGAATGGTCAACATATGAGCATCAATCACACTAGTAACATCATTCTTCCATCTCATTCTAAATCTTTAGTTTCAACTAATGCAAATAAATCCTTACTTTCTGTTCTAAAATTTTGTCAAAATAATAATGCATATTTTGAGTTTCATTCTAATTTTTTATTGTTAAGGATCAAGTAACACACCTTCCTCTCCTTATTAGGACGAGTAATCAGGGGTTATATCGTTTTACGACGAGCTCTACTGCATCCTCTCCTCACGTTTTTTCTGCATTGTCGAGTCATGTGTCGCCATCTGTTTGGCACCATAGGTTAGGTCACCCTAATGATCGAGGGTGTCATAGTTTAGTTAAACATTTTACTTCTAGTTAAAAGTTTGAGTCGAGTCAATCTTGTACGGCATGTCTAGTGGGCAAGCTCGCCAAAACCTCTTTATATTTAAGTAATAAATGCAGTATCCGTCCTCTTGAACTAATTTTCTCTGATGTACGAGGCCCTACTCCTCTGTTATCTAATGATGGTTTTCGTTATTTTATTATTTTTGTTGATGATCATTCACGCTTTATTTGGTTGTATCCTCTTGTTTTCAAATCTGATGCGCTCACGATCTTCAAACAATTTCAAGCTTTAGTTGAACGCTCTTTCAATCTTAAAATTAAGGCTTTACAAACTGCTTGGGGTGGTGAATATCGCTCCTATAATAAGTACTTTAAAGAAGTGGGTATTGCTCATTGAATGTCCTGTCCTCACACCCATGAACAAATGGGTCGTGTGGAAAGGCGTCATCGGCATATTGTTGATACAGGTCTTACACTTTTGTCGCATTCCCATCTAGACTTGTCTTTTTGGCATTTTGCTTTTAAAACAGCTATGTTCTTAATCAATAGATTGCCTACTTTAACAAATCAGCATTTATCGCCGTTCGAGCTCCTGCTTAAGCATCCCCATGATTACATGTTCTTGCGAAGTTTTGGATGTTTGTGTTATCCGTATCTAAAACCTTATAATGCACATAAATTTTCTTCATGTTCTTCTCCGTCTATTCTTTTGGGATATAGCCCTCCACCTAATGTTCATAGGTGTATTAATATAGAATCTCGGCGCATTTATATCTCCGAGTTTGTTAAAAAATTTGAACATATTTTTCCCTTTAAATCCCCCCCTTTCTTCGTCTACTTCCCCTTCTTCGTCTACTTCCCCTTATCCAGTGGTTCGATTGTTGCTCAACGTGTTCCATTTGTCGCTGATCACAATGTTGCCTCCCCCTTAGCCATTTCACCATCACCTCCCCTACCATCACCCCACGTCTCCTCCCAATCTGCTACATCCCCTCGTCCAAGCCCCACTGCAGCCTATGACTCCCCCTCGTCCACTGACTCCCTTCCAGCCGATACCTCCCCCTCTCAACCGACTCCCTTGCCAACCTACTCACCACAACATCAGTCCCCTACGCCCCCCAACCCATCCAGCCCCCACCCGTGTGTTGGAATATCCCGGGGTTGCAAGACAAAATGAACTACTATAGTTCATATGTCTAGAAAACCCTAATTCGTTGATCGTTAGAACTTACACAATAAAACTAGCTCATAGAAGTATATGTTTAAAGATAGTGAATATGCTACAAATAACGTATAGTAGAGTGGTGCTACAAAGATATACCTTTGAAGCGTGAGCGGAAGCGATGTAATCTCCAAATGCTTATCCCCACACCTTGCTCCTTGCTTTCTTCTTGAAGAAATTTCTATCACCAAGGTGATATGGAACTACTATGAAATAGTCCACACCAATACCTTAGACAGCAATAAGACACACTTGGACTAGTGTGTGTTATTGAGGAGTATGTAGTCTAACTACTATATCAAACTATAGAACAATTTCTATACTCTAACACTTATAGTTTTGCTAGAGAGTTTGAAGATGAAGTGTGTGTTTGTTTTGTTCTCTAACAAGAGTTGTGTGTACACTTAGCTTAATTCTCTACCCATTCTATATCATCTTATGATATAAAATGGATGATGAAACACATTATACACTAAACAAACACATTAACCATCCATATGGTTAATGCCTCTTGGTCCATGGAAGATTCTCTTACAAGAGTTCTTCCCAAGTCTTACAAAGCCTTCCCAAGGCATAAAGTAGCCACCAAGATGTCAACCATTCATGTTTAATAAATGATAATATATATATATATATCTCACATATATATATATACATAAACCCCAAATGGTGTGTCCGGAACCAATTCCGGGCGCACCATCGGTTCGGTCGGGACACGATCTCGATCGAACCGCAATTCCTCAATATGGATCAAATCCCTTATTCACTTTCGGGTCACTACTCGAAAGTATCTTCGGTAATTGTTACGTGTGTGACCTCATAGCCCGAGTAACGAAAGCATCGGGATTCAACGTATAAGACCGTATACACGAATCCCGAAGATCATCGTGAGAGCCTAGTCTGCCATTCGATGACCCCCGGCATTAGTCCTTCTCAAGTACTTAAGGATAGATTTCACAGCGGTCCAATGGCTGTTGCCTGGATTCACTTGATATCGGCTGGTCAGACTCAGAGCGTACGATACGTCTGGTCTAGTGCACAACATGGCATACATGATAGATCCTATGGCTGAAGCATACGAGACTCTACTCATGTTCTCCTTCTCGACGTCAGTGGTGGGGCACTGACTTTTGCCGAGAATAGTGCCAGTTGTCATAGGCAGTATTCCCTTTTTGGAATCGATCATATCGAATCGTCTCAGAACCTTATCAATATAAGTGTCCTGTCTCAGGCCAATCAACCTATTGACTCGATCTCGATATATCTTGATTCCAAGGATATACTGCGCCTCTCCTAAGTCCTTCATTGAGAAACACTTACACAACCATCTCTTGACTGACTCAAGGAGTGGTTTGTTGTTTCCAATGATCAGTACGTCATCTACATACATGACTATAAATGCAATGTGGCTCCCACTTACCTTCTTGTATACACAAGCATCCTCCTCATTCTGAATGAAGCCAAATTCTTTAATTGCTTCATTGAATTGGAGGTTCCAACTGAAAGAAGCTTGCTTGAGTCCATAAATGGATCTCTGAAGCTTACATACCTTCTTAGGTTCTTTTGGACATGTAAAGCCTGGAGGTTGTGTCATGTACACATCCTCCTCAAGGTTTCCATTAAGGAAAGCGGTCTTTACATCCATTTGCTATATCTCATAGTCATAATATGCGGCAATAGCTAAGAGGATCCGAATAGACTTGAACATGACTACCGGTGAGTAGGTTTCATCATAGTTAATACCATGAATTTGTTTGAAACCCTTCGCCACTAGTCTAGCCTTGTAAACATGGACATTTCCATCTTTATCAAGCTTTTCCTAGCACCTTCGGGTAAGTGAACCAATGTCCAGACATCATTCTGGTACATAGAGTCTATCTCGGATTTCATGGCTTCAAGCCATGACTCGCTATCTGGCCCTTTCATTTCGGCTCCATAAGTATAAGACTCGTCGTCTTCTATCAAGAAGGATTCCCCATACCATCTATCGGGAACATGACGAGTCCTACTGGATTTCCTAAGGGTCGGTACTTCTTTAGGAGTTTCATCTACCGTGGATCTAGGGTCCAAGATAGGATCCATCATGAATGGAGGATCTACTTCCTGAAGTGAGCCTGCCGAGTTCGTTAACTCGACTTGCTCATTTGATGAGACACTCGGGTTCAATAACCCATCTCTCTCATTCAATGAGTTTCTTGAGTTCGACAACTCAACTTGCTCATTAAACGTGTCGAATGAGTTCATTAACTCATTCGGCTCATCATCTTGAACTTCTTCAAGTTGTACCGTATTTTCTGACATTTCCTGATAAGAACTCTTTCTTAAGGAAATGTGCTGTCCTAGCCACGAAAATCTTATTTTCTGGCTTAAGGTAGAAATAATACCCTTTGGTTTCCTTTGGATAACCAATGAAATGGCACAAGTCAGCCTTTGGGCCTAGCTTGTCTACGTTCAATTTCTTGACGTAGGCCAAGCAACCCCAAACCCTGAGGAAGCTAATCTTGGGACGTTTCTCAAACCACATCTCATATGGTACTTTCTCAGCTGACTTGGTTGGACAATTATTTAAGGTAAGTGCGGCAGTTTGCAACGCGTAACCCCAGAAGCTGACATGTAGGTCGGTTCGACTCATCATGGATCGCAAACTGTCTAACAGAGTGCGATTCCTCCTTTCGGACACACCATTATGCTGTGGTGTTCCGGCCGGTGTGAGTTGTGAAAAAATTCCACAATCTCTAAGATGAGCGTCAAACTCGTGGCTCATATATTCGCCTCCTCGATCGGATCGAAGAGTCTTAATAGTCTTGCCGAGTTGATTCTCTACTTCATTTTGGAATTCTTTGAACTTTTCAAAGGCTTCACTCTTGTGGTTCATTAGATAGACATAGCCATAACGGCTAAAGTCATCCGTGAAGGTAATGAAGTAGGGAAAACCACCTCTTGCAGGAGTGTTCATTGGACCACATACATCGGTATGTATTATCCCCAATAAATCACTTGCCCTTTCACTCGTTCCAGTGAAAGGTGATTTGGTCATCTTGCCCAAAAGGCATGATTCGCATTGTTCATATGATTCAAAATCAAGTGACTCAATAATTCCACTTTCGTGGAGTTTCTTGATGCGATTTTCATTTATATGACCAAGTCTGCAATGCCATAGGTAGGTAGGATTCAAGTCGTTAGGCTTGTTCCTTTTAATATTTACGTTATATACCTCATGGTCCTCATCTAGTATGAAAAGACCATTTTGGTTTGAAGCTTTTGCATAAAGTAAACCATCACGATTAATAGAACACATATTTCTTTCCATAAGGATGGTAAAACCATCATTGTTCAAAACAGATATGGAAATAATATTTCTAGAAATAGCAGGAATACAATACACATTATTTAAAACTAAGACCATCCCGGATGGTAGTTTTAAATCTATCTTGCCCACGGCAACTGCAGCAACCTTTGCTCCATTGCCTACCCGCAAGTCCACCTCTCCCTTCCGAAGAGCTCTACTGTCCTGCAGTACCTGCATATTTCGACAAATATGAGAACCACATCCTGAGTCAAGTACCCAAGTAGAGTTATTGGAGGTGATAAAAGCTTCAATAATGAATATACCTGCAGGAACAGTCTCACTCTTCTTGTCTTCGAGGTACTTCTTGCAGTTCCTCTTCCAGTGACCAGGTGTATTACAATAATGACACTGGTCAGTCCCCTTAGGACCTTTAGCCGGAGTTTTGGAAGTCTGGGCCTTGACTGTTCCAGTCTTGGCCTTTCCCTTCCATTTCCCCTTGCCTTTCTTAAAGGCATTCTTGTTCTGAATCATCAGAACAGAGGGAGTAGGGGTAGAGCTCTGCCCACCCTTCAACGCAGTATCAGCCGTGCTGATCATGTTATGCAACTCTGATAACAATTTATCGAAGTCATGCATGTTGAAGTTCATGACAAAGTTACCAAACTTGTCAGGAAGGGAACAGAGGATTATGTCAACGGCCAAATCCTTGGAAAACTGAGTTCCCAAAGACTCAAGTCTCTCGATGATCCCAATCATCTTGAGAACATGAGGACTGGCCTGTTGACCATTGGATAGTTTGCAATCCATGAGGGCACAAACAGCTTCGTACCGCTCATTTCTTGCCCGCTTCTGGAACATCTGTTCCAGTCTGCAGTACATGTCATATGCTGCCACTTTTTCGAACTGAATCTGCAGATTCGGTTCCATGTTGGCCAGCATGAGACATTGGACGTCCAATGCATCGTCCACGTGTACATCATATGCACCACGTTCTAGCTCATCGGCATCCTCATGGGGTGGAGAAGGAAGTTCTTCCTTAAGAACATATTCGACTCTCTCGTGCTTGAGAACGATTTTCAAGTTACGAGACCAGTCGTTGAAGTTATTTCCATTGAGTATACACTTCTCAAGTGTAGATCGGAGTGAATTTGAAGTTGATTTCTTAGCAGTTGTCATCTAAAACATGCGAGTATGAAACGACGTTCAGTTTAATTTATATGTAAAACATACGATACAAGTAAAGCATGCTTGAAACAGTAATACGAGTACCAACAACCCCTCGAAGTGTACAAGTATACCAAGACCCCACGGACTTGGGTATGAGCGGCACACGCAATCATCCTTATAGTCCAATCCATGGGTAAGTTCTACTAGACTTTCATGTATCAATCATCCAATGATTATATATGACTCTTGGCGTCTATCACTAGTCGTTTTATGACACTATAGACTTCCTTTGCCAAACGGGCCGGTTCGATGGGCTAACCTGTAGCCACATTTTAAGTAACCTTAGTTCACCATAAAGGGGTGGATTACATTTGCCGGTTCGATGGGCTAACCTGTAGCGCATGTAATCCCATTGCCTCCTATTCCTATGAATCAAAGTGCCCATCTACGGATGATCCACCCGAAACGTAGGAAAGTTTGACAACTTTGAACTTAAGGTTTGGCAAACACTTAATTATAACGTGGAGAGGTTTAGATTAAACATGTAATCCACATTTCATGCATATCACATAAGGTATACATATACTTCAAGAAAACATATGTAAGCATGAAACATGGCATGAATAATAAACACTTTAAAGGGACGTGATATGACCTAAAAGACATTAAATAAAACTAGTCTAACTAGTTCTAAACTAAGTCCTTGGTCTCCGTCTTCTTGGACATCGCCATGCTCCAAGTCCGTCTCTTCATGTCTTGTTACATAATCAACTTTCGCATTAAATGGCACATGAACAGCCAGGCGCGGACAGGATGCGCACGGACAGGATCCTGCCGAAGCCTCGGCAAGCCTTGGCATCCTGGGGCGTGCGAGGACGCGTCCAGGGGGGCCGAACCAGGCTTCGTGCCAAGGCGTGCCGTGTCCAGGGAAAGCCGAGGGTGCGCGCTCCAGTGGAGCCGTGTCCTTGGCTTGCCTGGATTCACGCGGAACTTTGGTTTTGTCGGGGAGGGTTTTCCGAATACGAAAATCGGCTACGGTTCATATATCGACATATATACTATATGGTACTACTTTAAACACTTCTAGAACATGTTAAACGTGTAATATAGCTCATGATACCATGTTGGAATATCCCGGGGTTGCAAGACACACTGAACTACGATAGTTCATATGTCTAGAAAACCCTAATTCGTTGATCGTTAGAACTTACACAATAGAACTAGCTCATAGAAGTATATATGTTTAAAGATAGTGTGAATATGCTACAACTAACATAATCAAAGAGTGTGGCTACAAAGATATACCTTTGAAGCGTGATCGGAAGCGATATGATCTTTAAGTGCTTATCCCCACACCTTGCTCCTTGCTTTCTTCTTGAACAAATTTCTATCACCAAGGTGATATGGAACTACTATGAAATAGTCCACACCAATACCTTAGATAGCAATAAGACACACTTGGACTAGTGTGTGTTATTGATGAGTGTGTAGTCTAACTACTATATCAAACTATAGAACAATTTCTATACTCTAACACTTAGAGTTTTGCTAGAGGGTTTGAAGATGAAGTGTGTGTGTTTGTTTTTGTTCTCTAACAAGAGTTGTGTGATACTTAGCTTGATGCTCTACCCATTCTATATCATCTTATGATATAGAATGGATGATGAAACACATTATACACTAAACAAACACATTAACCATCCATATGGTTAATGCCTCTTGGTCCATGGAAAATTCTCTTACAAGAGTTCTTCCCAAGTCTTACAAAGCCTTCCCAAGGCATAAAGTAGCCACCAAGATGTCATCCATTCATGATGATGGAATTAATTAATTTTAATTAATTAATTAAATCATATCTTATTTAATTAATTCATTAATTAATTAAATCATTTCAATAAATGATAATATATATATATATATATCTCACATATATATATATACATAAACCCCAAATGGTGTGTCCGGAACCAATTCCGGGCGCACCATCGGTTCGATCGGGACACGATCTCGATCGAACCGAAATTCCTCAATATGGATCAAATCCCTTATTCACTTTCAGGTCACTACTCGAAAGTATCTTCGGTAATTGTTACGTGTGTGACCTCGTAGCCCGAGTAACGAAAGCATCGGGATTCAACGTATAAGACCGTATACACGAATCCCGAAGATCATCGTGAGAGCCTAGGCTGCCATTCGATGACCCCCGGCATTATCTCGGGTGAGACTACTGATAGTTCAGATAACTATCGGTTGTTGAACCGTATATATAGATGATATAGTTCACGGGCACTAATTGAGGAAATTGACACATCAATTTCCAACAAGTACTTGCATCAAAAATAACTTCCCAAATCCTCCATTGATTATATGACATGCCTATTCTATAAGTGGTGACACTGTTCCCATCGCCATCAATCCCAAATATGTGTACATCCTTTTCATTGTCAATCTCTTTTTGAACAAAATAAAAGATATTCTGAGTATACAGATCAGCAGCATGTCGTTCGATATCAGGATTATGTGTTACCATCACGGATTGCGAGTGCTCAGCATGGAAATTGCCCTCAATTCCTTGAACCTCATTTGTTACATGGCTAGATCAAAACGCTTCAAAAATTTGCATAATTTGAAGCGACTAGTTAAACTCTCTTTAGAACAGAGTTCATTTTCTCACATCTTTGTGTACTAGCCATGCTGGCAAAAAAGTGTCCTTCTAGATAGGATTCCGCCCATATTTGCCTTCTCTTATAGGTCTTTTGAACCCAAATGTTCTCCATTAAGTTACACTCATGCACAAGTTCTTCCTATAATTCTTCAAATTCTTCCTTTGAACATCTTTTTCTCATCAGTTTCTTAAAGCCAACTATAAATTGCTTACTCTTAACTTTAGATGTATAATTTCTAAACAAATACCATCTACATAATCTGTGTGAACTAGTAGGCATTACTTTTTTTTATTACCATTCGCATCGAGGAATCACCATAAGTAATGACGGAAGGAGGGGTCTTTTTTTTCATTGCACGTACAAAATGTTCTAATACCCATTCATATGTCTCGAAACTTTCATCTGAAATAATTGCCGAACCAAACACAATGGTATTGAAGTGATTGTTAACCCCAACTAAAACAACCAGTGGCTTGTTGTAAGCATTGATACGATAAGTAGAGTGCAAAGCAACAACATCACCAAATAATATATAATCCTTGCGGGACTTTGAATCTGACCAAAATAATCTTCACAACCTATTATCTTGATCCACATCGTAACTATAGAAAGAAAGATCACTCGTCTTCTTTCCTCCCAAATATGAAACTGCAATTTCAGCTTCCCCATTTTGCGTTCTTTTCCGGTGTCTATCAGCCAACATATTATAAAGTTGTTTCACATTCAACCCAGCATTAGTGTGTTCACCATCTTGGCAAGCCATCTTATCCATGATTTGGGTAGGTCTCATCCCTACATCATGCAAATTCTTTGCAAATGCAGCATCCGTAGAAGAAATCTTGATATGACAGCGCAGTAATGGGACGCAATGCATGGGCACCAACTCATGATTATGCTCACCAACAATACTGGTCACTATATACTTTTTAGACTCTCTATCAAATAGAACACGAAAGTGTGCTCCACAACCAACCATTGTAGTTGTTGTCTGTCTTCTTCTTTTCTTGTTTGGATCGTCATTTATTTTCTTTTCATTTCTAATTCGTTCATTGCTACATACCCACAATCTGTATTGTACAAAATTATGTTTCTTTTCATATTTAACATCTTTTTTTCTAATCCCAAAACCAATCTGCTTGTTATAAGTCTCATAGATGTGCATCTTCATCACATTCAAATTTCAGTGACATAATATCAAACACCTTAAAAGACGAAAGTTTATCTACCATACTACTCCACCCTTCTACATTATGAGATTCAACGGGTACACACTCATCAACGTTACCGTCTACAATACTAATCATATCTTCACTAACCGAATAGTCTTGCTCAGAACTACATTTTCGACTATAAACATCATCCATACTTAATTCATCAGAAATATCTAATTTTAAACAACTTTATATAGCAAGATAAACGAATGGTAACATATTGAAGAAATGTTTAAAGGGATGTGGAGAGCAAAAAGGACTCATTATTCATATGGTCTTCATTGCAATGTGTGAAATAAGATAAACAGATAGCAGTTTGAGCGAATTGTGATAATCTACAGTGTGTGAACTCGGGTATACTTGATATGCCCTTCAAGATCCTTCACCAACGTGAATACATCATCTATTTGACAAAATTAAGTTCACAAACTTGCATCAAAATTCAATGTAAGTCAATTTACAATAAAACAATTCTAAAAGCTCTAGCTTTCTATAGCCTAAATAACATTACCCTTGATTATGTAGGTAATACTAGAATGCCAAACAAATTTAAGAATTTGTGATTATAATAATAATCCAAAAATAAAAATAATAAAGATTTTATTTTTACACCTTTCCACCTCAAAAATAGGCCAGGAGCATAAACCAAGGAACAAAAACAGCACAAAGATGACAAATTTATTGAAATAAAAGAGATCCAATAAATCACACATAAAAATTTGAAGAAAACACAAACACCAAGTATAAAGGTAAGTCTTTCCAGAATCTATTATTCTGCCACCAGATTTTGTGTAACAACCAGCCCCGAGTCGGCTGCCTCGAGGTTAGGCTCGATTGCAAATCAGTAACAGAGTCACCACTCGAAGAATGACTTGATAATACCAGTATAAATAAAAGATATAAATAACTTAAAGGGAAAAAAATTCATTTAAATAAATAAGAAAATGATCTACTCAAGGGTGCTTACCAGCCCACACACGCAATGTATACAGTCCAACACCATCAATCTACATCAATAATATCAAAGGAACAACTCAAGGTCCAATATCGTCACAGAATAACACATGCAAGATTCTAAATGCACTAGATCCGGACTTTCGCACTATACATTACTTTACCTAGCTCACCTGGAGGGAGACCACGCCCGACATCACCTCAGTGACCGGCTCTAAATCTATCAGCATCTCATATCCATCATACCATCTAACACGCCAAACATCACTTCAGTGACCGGCACTAAATCTAGTGGCATCTCATATCCATCATATCATCTAACACGCCCGACATCACCTGAGTGACCGGCACTAAATCTTGTGTCATCTCGTATCCATCATACCATCTAGCATGCCCGACATCGCCTCAGTGACCGGCACTAAATCTATCATTGTAAGTTGCGGATCAACACAACACATAACCATTTAACATGTAATAACTCAACATCTCAACCACGACCCTTAGGCCTATCTCTATCCTAATGCTCATACTCAATATATATTCCAACAATATGCCCATACCTCATCATGCGTTCCATAATATCATCATAAGCAAATGAATACAACATGCTCGCAATTACACACAAAACACATATACAGGAAACTAGAAACACGTGAGGAAAAACTCCCCTCAAGCAATAGGAAGCAATCTCTCTCCCGAGTCAAGATCAGGAACAATCAAGTAGCAGAACCTATATAAGAGCACAACCTAAGTCATTTACTGCTCGTAAATCATCCCAACTCCCCACGAATTAATGTATAATCTTTAATTAATAATAATACTTCACTTTTAGTTTATTTACGAAAAATGACGATTTTAGCCTTGGATGGAAAAATGATGATTATAGCCCCTGGACACCTCTTAGTCACCATATGAAATTATTAGGTCTATATATAATTATATACATGTGTATACCTCTTTATTCCGTTAACTTCTTAACGCGATTTATATAATTTACTCGTAATCATTACCTTCTGTAATTAATAGTCCAAGTCAACTCTAGGTCAAATCTAACTCAAATTCTAAATCAATCCCAAATAATGGAACCAAAACACGTCTAAGTCAAGACATCTTGCCCCAGTGGCAATGCATGCTGACACCTTTAGCAGAGGTCTCGGGTTCGAGTCCTCTTGCTAGCAAGGAAATTGGTTAGAGAGATGGTTTCTCTCATTAGTTTGACTCCAGTCGCCTCTTTCCTTGAGTTTACGAATTGTATCGATGTTTGATGATTGTAATGAATTATGGCTATTAATAAAATTAAAGGTTACCTATTTTAAAAAATAAAATAAAAACACGTCTAATCATTCTCGAATACAGCTGCCCAAGATCAATATGGTGTATGAAATTTATTAACAATACATCCTAAGTGATAATTAGGTGAGTTATACTCATGAAATAAAAATAAAATAAAATAAAAGATCCTAAACATCATCAATCATAATCGGCTAACCCATGTTCACGATTTAGGCTCTTAATTCGACTAAGATCATGCATACCAATTTTATTATAACTATAATACGTTTAAGCTATGATTTAACACCACATGGTAATAATTTACCAATTACATCACCTCAACTAGTCAACTATTATAGGTTTACATGGCCAACATGCAATAATGATTAATGGTTCGAAAGTTGCTGCAAAATTACCTTCACTAAAAATGCTTGCACAATTGTTGTTCAAGAATGATCAATTGATGGATGGATTGAGTGTTGAATTGAAGAGAAAGTAAGAAAAAATCGTGACTTGGTGAGCAATATAGTGCCCAGCGATTTTGAGGAGAAAAGAAGAGAAGAAAAAAGGGTTTTCTCCTCATGCCTTGGGACTTTAGGGGTGTCAAACGGACCGGGCCCACTCGGATGGTCGGAGGGCCCGGCCCATTAGTCCTTTTCGAGCCTGGTTCGGGCCCATTAGGCCCACGAACGGCCCCTGGCCCCTTAAATAGTGGGACAGATAGGGGCTTCACCCCTAGGCCCGGTTCAAGTCTAACTGAAATTCGGTGGGTATTAGGCCCGGTTCGAGGCCCCTCAGGCCCTCTAACCAACGTGCCCACGTTAGAGTCAAGCGTGGGGCCGTTCAAGCTGGGTTCAATTGAAGTGTGACTTTCTGAATAGTATATTAATGTGCATGCACCAAAAATAAATACTCTCTCCGTTTCTTTTTATTTGATTGTTTGGGGAAAAAGTACTTTATTAAGAGATTGTGAAAAATTACATTGGGATTGTAAAAAGGTGCATTGAAATTGTAAAAAAGTGCATTAAAATTGTAAAAGTGTGTATTGAAATTGTAAGAAGTTGTATTGAATTTATAAACAATCAAATATTTTGAAACAAGAAAAAGCTCTAAACAATCAAATAAAAAGAAACAGATGGAGTATTTGACCCTCAAGATGAATAGAACTGAGGCTAACCATTGTACCAAGCTAACAATTTGTTAGTCTTTGTACTATTATTAGTAAGATAGTTATAATTAATCATCTTGAATGTCCATTCTATGTAATCAAAATTTATATTAATTACATAGTGATCCTTACTTACTCCTCTAAGGATCACCTTTATATTAGAGGGTATAAGCATTTTCAACTATCTTTTAAGTTAATGTTTAAATTATTAACAAAGCAATCATAAAAAAACAATTTACCTATCTTTTGGGTCGATGGACTACGAGTACTATCCCTTCATATTGTTTTCTAAATGACTTTTTATTTTTCACAAAGTTATAGTAGGTGATTCAAATTTTGTTTCACAAACTAGTTACTCCCAATTTTTTATTTACGTAAACTAATTTGTAAATTGTCGTAAAAGGAAAATATCTATTTAGAATTGGAAATAAAATTGAAAAAGAAATCAACAGATTGTTGATAAGAACAAGATATCTGCACAAGAACACAGTCGTCCCAAACGGGCAACACTATACACACCAAAATAGTGATTTTTTGTTTGAAATTACGATTTTGCATCCAACCGAATTTTTTCTTTCACTATCCTTTCAACTAAGGGGGCGAAATCGTAATTACACACTAAACTCTACCGTTTTGGTGTATATTTAACAAGTGCGGGCTAAAACAGTGTTTTTTTTCTGTCTTAAATTATGATTTTTCTCTTCTACTATCCTTCGAAAAATAGGAGGACAAAATTGTAGTTACACGTCGAAACTCTACTATTTCGGTGAGTGTATAACAGATGAGGTCCCAAACCTAATCCAGTTGCCATTTTTAGCCAAAACTGCAGACCACTTTTTTGTTAATGTATCCTCAACCACATAGAGCAATTTTCAGTTTCAGAAGCCTGCAAGCTGCAACAATATTGACGTCTGATATGGACCAAAACAATGTCATTATTAAGAAATTACGATTTTGCCCCTATGAGAAGCTTCCTCTATCACAACATTTTCGAATAGGGGGACATAATTATAATTTCACTCTCGAAAATCACTATTCGTGTGTATAACAGATCAGGTCTGATATCTTAATTCTTAACCAATTGGCAAAAAGGCAACGGATCCGAAAAGCTATACCCACTGTTTTCAGACTACTGGTTTTTCTAATAACGATGCATAAAATGATTAAAAAAATGTCAAATTTTGAAGACAATTTTTTAGGATCTTCATGTTTGTTTAGATTATCAAGAGAGGATCAGATGAATGAGATTTCTTAGCTTGTTGAGCAAAATTATGGATGATTCAAGAAAAAAGGAAGTACTAGTTATTAATTACTACTAAAGATGCTTTGGCAAATTTACTTGTGCCTTCTGCTTAAAAAATTTTAATTAAGCGGAACGAGCATACCTCAATTCGTAAAGAATTAAAATATTAAATATTAGTAGCCTCGTCTCTTCAGGTGAGGCATATCGTGCAATTAAACTTCTTCATATATTTCGGAACATAAATATGTGGTTATTAGTGTGACGATTTAACATTATATTATACGGGTTATTTAACTCGGTGAAGTCCACTTTACATATACAATATATTCGTTCATTATTTATATATTGGGTCATCTTGATTTTAAGCATATGTGAAAAACAATCCAACATTGACTAGTTAGGGGTGTGTACGATTTGGCCCGTTTTGGTTCGACTTTTGACTAAATTATAAATTGAATTTATTTTGTTGGTTATCTAGAAGGAAGAACTTAAATCGGTTCGGTTTCAATCTCATCGGTTGCGGTTCGATTTGAGTTCCACTTTTGATTTTAGGCTATTTTTTTGGGGTCTATCATTTTATAGTTAATATGACTATTTTTTTCCCAAATTTAAATTTAAATGATATTGTTGTTTCTCAAAATTAAATTTCAATACTATATCTAACTCATGTAAGGTCAATGAAGTCATCTTAAAATTAATTCTGACAAATTGCAAACACATTTCGTTACAAAGTAGAACTTTTTAAAAATATCTTTGTATTTTTTGTCTTACTATCTTTAAAAAGATTTACGTATCTCTTATCACATTATAACAATAATAAAAACTTTTCAATCCTCTTGACGATTATAGTTTACTAAACGTTTTTTTTTTTCAAAATTAGGTAGCAGTTCTGTTTTAATCGGTTTTCAAACCTGCCACGTCGTTTCGGTTGCGTCAAAGGCCAAACCAAAATCAGTTGGGTTCCAATCGATTCTACAATTTTTCGTTATTTTCAGTTCGGTTTGGGTCGGTTCGGTTCAGTTTCGGATTTTATACACACCCCTAATTTCTCATTACGTGTCCTAGTCGTTTTGGGAAGGGAAAATTGCACGCTGTCTATAACTACAAGTTTACAAATCTATATAGATAAATAATTTACTATATAATAATATAACCTAGAAATATTAGTATAAAAGGATATATATATAACTAAACATTGAGTTAGAGTATAAAACGAGTCAAGCAGAATTAGATATTGTCGTGCTCTAATCGGCTCGCTAATAACAAGTTGATAATCAATCTCGAATTCGGTTCGTCTATTAAAATAAGACACGAGTAGGGACTAGGAGTAGTAAGATTGTCCAAGCAATTGCCTATAAATAACTCACAACTCGATTTCATTTGGGTTATGAGTATAACTTGTTTCATTTGTAGTTCCAACTTTTATTAAGATAATGACGAAAAATGTTGCTCAAAATCAGGCTCACATGGAAGGATCCAACTTATCTTCTAGTGACCAAAAGCTTGCCCTGGCTAAACGTTGCTCTCGTGGTATTTTTTTTCTTCATAAATTTTTTTAATATTTTGAAATTATACTATTCATAATATTTGTTTGAGTGGGAAATGATCAACTCATCAACACAACTTGTATTGAATTGGCAGAGGGTGTAAAAGCAGGTGCTAAAGCCGCCATGGTTGCCTCAATCGCGACTGCCATACCAACGGTAAGTAGTCGATCTCCTCCCGAACGCAGGGGCGGATCTAGGGAGGGGAGGGGGCCCTATATTTTTCATTATCGTTATATATTATGTATGATTTTTGAGTTTTTGTAATACAGAAAATAAAAAGAATAAACAAACCAAATAAAAGTGTAGTTTAAGTTGGTTGAAGCGTTCTTTTAAAAGGTAGAGGTCGCGGCTCAAGTCCTCCAACACATATTTCTGTTTCAATTTTTAACATAATTTCATATATTTTTGATACTTTAATTATTATTTTTAAAATTTCTTTGGCCCCATTAATTAATTTCATTCAACGTTGTCTCGTTTTTTTATCGTGGTTTCGCTCCTGTCGAAGAGAGAATTGACATCGTCATCTCCGGGTCCATGAACATCATGTTACAATTGATTAAGATCATGACACGTGACGATATATGATATCACGCTATCACACTTAGCTTATTTCGCAATTATAATAATATTCAAAATTAATGCATGCAGTATGCTACTGTGAGGATGGTGCCTTGGGCAAGAGCCAATATTAATCCCACTGCTCAAGCTCTCATTGTTTCCACAGGTTAGCACCCCCAACTTATTACATCTATGCTTATAAAATTAAGGCTTAAAAGGAGCCAATAAGAAAGCATAAAGAAAAAAGGCAAACATCGAAATTTTCTAACATGCAGGGGCAGATGTAAGGCTTTTAGACTGGTGGTTCGAAATACATGTTTAAATTGAACGAGTAATACTCTGCTTTTGGTCTTGTTGCAGCGGCCGGAATGGCGTACTTCATCGTGGCGGACAAGACGATTCTGGCAACGGCACGCCGGAACTCATTCCACCCTGAAGCTTAATTAGCTTAACCTAATAGTTTGTCTAATCGTTGCTTTTAATAAAACAAGAGATGTTTTTAGTTTTTTGTGCTCTTTGTCTCTTAATGGCATGATTAGCGTTGCTAGCTCATGTAATACCAACATAAAAAAATTAAATATACAAAAAATACTGTTCTATTTCACGTCTTGTTCGGACGAACGTTAATGATTAATGATGATTATAATCGAACATTTTGAAGAGAAAATTGATCTTTTCCATAGAATGGGTCCTGGTCTTAGAATGACCTTCATCATCATCATCAGATACAATAAGTAGAGTTAATGCTGATCGTTACACATAGTACTGCAAACGAGCCAGGTACGACCGTACAGGCGGCTACCGCATTATCCGGACGCGGTTGAACTTACCGAGCCAGCTAATCAGCGGCGGAGGTGTGTTAGTTTACGCCCGTTCAGTCGAACAAGCACTTTTTGTATAAAATATATATATATATATATGTTTTTCAAAATAAATAATTTGTACTCCCTCCACCCCTAATTGATAGGGATGATTGATTTTGCACAAGTTTTTATAAATTTTAAATTAGTTTCACAATTAGTCAAAAAAGGAACCAATTGTGGATTTCTAAAAAAGGAAGACATCCCTATCAATTGGGGATGGAGGGAGTACTATATTTGAGATATTTCGAACACTCATTTCAAAATATATGACATTTTGAACTCCCACTTTAAGATACACAGATCCACCATTGCGGCTAATTATCCTTTAATATCGAGTCGAATAGCAAACCTATTACCTTGGATAAGCGGAATTTACTAACACATGGTACAACCGAACCCACTAACATATAAGTAGAGGTATAATTATCAACGCAGAAGGTACAAAACTTAAATGCATTCAAGGGTGACCACATTGATTGATGGACCCCACCAACCGAACCCACTAACACATGGTACAACCGAACGAAGCATGGATACAAGCAAACAATGCATGATTTAGAAGAACAAAACCAGTCACGCAGGCCGCGAGTGGATGAAACGTGTATCCACTATACGAAGGTACAACCATGCCAAGTAGAACGTACAAGCACGGGAAGCGCGAAAATGTCAGACGACGATGCGTGGGTTGCACGCGCATTCCCGTTTTTGTAACTACCTAGTGAATAACAATAGTATCCAAACAAAATTATAATAGTTTCACCTGCATTCATCTACATTTACAACATAAACAGGTCATGCCATTCTTTATTAGTAGCACAAAACCAATAAAATTTATTACAACATCTTCAATTACAGATGATCGACGAATTGAAAAACTGAATGAATTCACTCGATTCATACTATAAGGTACTATTTCACTTAATTCTATTCAAACTTTATTTTTTGAACAAATGACACCAAAAATATTTGTTAAGAGTGTCTTTGCCCTTACTTTTTTCCTCTAATCTGTGATTTCTCTGGGTTGATTTTGTTTTTTGATAATTCATTTCATAGAATATAACAGTTTATTACATATTACAAAACAACTCGAAATTGACAAAAACTTTCATAATATTATTTGTTAAATCATAGTTTCAGATAGCTAATGACTTTGGCTTTTTGGTTAATTGTTTGAATAATGAATATATGTAAATAGGAACCTATTTGAATTAGATAGTTTGATTACAAGAAAATGTGAATTATATTTGTGTTTGTGTACTACTACAATACTAGTAGCCACTTTCGAGGCACTGGGTCACGTTAATGTTAATGTAAGTTAATGTTAATGTTAATGGGAAAATGACTAAAATACCCTTACAATAATGTTAAAAATTTCGCAAAATTAAGAGTTGTACAAAAAAACGTGTGAGTGACCAAAAGTACACATAATACCCAACATGAGTGATCGAAAGTATACAAAGTCATACTAGGGTGATCGACTAGTGTTTTTTAACAAACGTGAGTGATCGATGAAGTCATTTGCTCTAGTATATATACATAACGCGAGACTTCCTGCTGTCTATCATGGTTAAGGTTGTGTACTGCTACGATCGTGGGAGCCTTTCGGGGATTAGGTCTTGTTAATGTTAGTGTAAGTTATTTTTTTAGTATATATACACAATGAGAATCGAATGACATTTTATATACTTGGAAGAGGAAAAGCGCTAAAGATACTTTTCTTAAGAAAGAACTTAAATGCAGTTTAGGTCTAAAGTTGTTTAGGAGATGATAAAACTCAGCGTTTTGATGTATATGATTAGATATGTTAAAAATTGGTCTCGAGTTTAGAGTTAAGTTTTAACGTTTGTATGGAAGAGATGGGGTATGAATGGATAATGGAAGCGATATGGTTAGAAAATAACTTTGTTTGCGAAAAAGAGCATATTGCAGGGAGAAGAAGCTATAGAATACTCTATGAAAGATACTTAATTGGACAAACGAGAACCTAAGAATTGATCGTGTGACCATCGGGAATATGTCAACAGCTTATCCATCTGCACTAGGCTGACTTGATGTTCGTATATGATATGTATATATTGTAAGTCTTTTCTGCATGTTATATCCGTCTACGCTCAGGTGGATATGAATAATTTCTGTAGTGTATTGAGTGGTCTTACAGCTTTCGACACTTTCCTCAAATAGGGGGTAATGAATATGATCTATTTTGTACTTGACCATCAGAAGTCATTGTTGTGTAGTTTAGAGTGATACTAAATCGAAGACATTTCTCATTTTTACTTTTTCAAAATGTTAGAAAGATGATTTACTATAAATCAATCTAAAAGCTATTATTTACGGAATATGCTCAGTTTAGCAACTGTTCGAACAAGTTTATGTTAGTTTAGTATCTTGTCTAGCATCAGGATATCATATCCTTTAGAAAGCTAAACCTCAACAAAGGAGTGTCAAAATGTTTTAGTTTGATGGTTTGAGGAGTCAGTGTGCATTTGACATTTGTATGGAGTTCGTTGAATATGCCTTACTCAGTTAGACGCGTATGCCTAAGTAATGTCCTTCGTGGTTGCTGGTTAGTAGATGAAATTGCTTTGCATTCCATTACTTCACGTTAGAACAGCAAATAAAAATGGGGGGTCTGTCTCACTGCATATCTGCTCATAAAGTAGAGAATCGGGTGCTTATCCATGTAAATTATTGTGATATCTCGAAGATTGATGCTTACAGTTTATTACAGAGTTCTGCATTAGTGTTGAACGAGTCATTCGGATTTGTGAATCTCATATTGGATTCTATCCCAATTCTGTGAAAATAATTGAAGCATCTTTTTTATTACGTTGCTCTGTTGGTGGTCCATGTGGATGCCTAGAATTGCTCCTCCCTCATAGTTCGACTGACATATATGCTTTGGATCGTTTATCATACATTAAGTAAAAACATCAATGGACCTCTCAACAATAGTCACCATTTACTTGAATTAAATTTATGGCTATACGAGTTTAGGAGTTTGATAGGGATTTCATTAGCTTTCTCACGAGAGTACTTTACAACTTAATTCAACGAAGTTGAAAACCCTTCTTGGGGAAACTACAGATCAATGCAAGTCAAAATCAGTCATTGAGGAGCAACCATGAACTAACTATGTTATTGTTGAAGGTCTACAGGAAGGTGGATTGTGAAAAATGCCAGTATCGTTACTTGTGGGTCTCCTAGCGGTTATATTTCACCTCCTGAAATGATATTAAGCAGATGACCAAATCAGAAAACATTCGTTTGAACACCAGTAATCTTTGGGGTTCATTCACTGTACGGAAAAAATATGCCAACTTACCATAAGCCTTAGGTGTCTTGCATCCGAAGCACTCCGCCCTGTTTGCATAATTGTGTACACCACATCCATACCTGGACAAATGTAGAATGTGAAATACTTTAGAATTTATCATAAAATCGTAACAGCTTTTTCATTTTCGATTTATTGTAATTGTCCATAATCCGTACACTTAGATGCATCTCCTCTGCTATACTAATGTATCGATGTGATGAAAAAAGATCAGAGATCGAATCTGTTAACATTTTCCTTGTCCTATGCTGTTAAAAATTCTATGTTCTCTAGCTCTGGAATTGATGGCTCATTACACTACTTACGCTTCTTGTTTGTTGTGAAGTTGTAGATAGTGTTTTCACTTGACTCTAGGGTCAACTTGAAAACAGCCTACTTGCTATGTTAACACAGGGGTAAGGCTGCAAACTACCTGAAACACCCCCCCCCCCCCCTCCCCGTCCCTACCCTGCTTAGGCGGGCGCCTCTTTTGAGGCATTGGGGCATATTGATGGTGATGTTGATGTGTTATTAAATATGTTCACAAACCTTTTGCAAATCCAATCACCAGTTTTCCATCCAGGGAGGACGCTTGCATCGTATCCATAATCTGGTGCAACCATGCCAGTCCCATACCCAGAATAATCATATTTCAATCCACCACAGCTATAGCAGCTTGTTCGGCTAGCATAGTTGTGTGCACCACAGTTCATGGCCCTGCAATACCAGTCACCAGCCAATACTTGTGTTCTATTTAAGCTATATGCTGCAATAACATCTTCGGTAGCAAACTTCGGGCAGCTACATCTTTGGCATGAGTCCCTCTTTTTGAAATTTATGTGTTGGCATGCAGCACACATCCAATCTCCTGGACTGCTCATTTTCTGTTTGTTTCCGACTTTCTGTAAAAGAAAGGCAACAAACTTTCAGAAAACGATTAACCATATAATTGCTATTGCTCATATTGAAATGTGTCAGGATTGAGAGGTTGCTTTCGTTCACTTTCAAAAAACCTTGCTTGCGATTTTCCAATGTGAATTAAATAAACATACTGTCATAGTGTCGTCCTATGTTTAATTGCTTGATTTTGACAATGTACAACGATACAATAAACTATCCATAACTCAGAAATTTAATGGTCGTCCCATATCTTGTCACGAAATGAATAGAACAAGAAACTATATTTAAACGCCTCACCTTTAACTGAAATGATTATTGACAAATGACAACTGCTTGCAACAGCTGTGGGAAGAGTTAGCAAACTACAGGTAAGTGTCAATTGCTAGAAATGGTGATTTCTTTTGAATGGGTTTAGACGGTATATATATACCGTTTAAAGCATCACTATTGGTCCCGCAGAATTTTCTTTTCCATGTCATTTTAGTTATGTAATGTTTCCTAAAGACGGGGTTTCGAAAGAAGAAATATGTTGTTTTAATATTTGTTTTACTGCCACTTGTGTATGGAGAGATTTGAGGGGGGGTTTAACAAATTGTTGAACTATGAGTTCATGAATAGGAACAGAGTTATCCAACAAATATGAAAAAGAATTCCCCCTTTAGATATTCCCATGCATTATTTGGTAAAAAGGGACTTCAAACATTGTTCCATATTCTATATGCATTTCCATTAAGGTGTTCTGAGGGGAGGTTGTATTCACCTCCACTTGTGACTCGATCAGTTACATTCCATCAACGGTGCTGACATGGATGTTCTGTCAATGCAGATTGTTTGTGCGCACGTGTAATCCATGTAATCTGCACAGACATTCCCAGCGAGAAGGCTTATGTAGTTCCGGTGCATGCTGTTTAGTGACAAGGTCAGATTTCTTGATTTTCTGCATGAAGGAATAAATTCCTGAAAAACACATACACCCATTGCCAAATTCTATTCTTCATTCAATTATTCAAAAGCCATTTCAAGATGCATATCCAAATGCGTGCATATGAGCTCATTATGCAATCTTATCAAGTTGTATATGCTTGTAGCATGTTTATTTTCTCCTTCAATGACTTCTTGCTAATATCTCAGTAACTAGTCTAAATTGTCAACATCCTAAACATCAATTGAAAGGAACTCAACCGTTATCTATTCCCACTTCGATCAAATTGATAACGACGGTATAATTCTCCATATGTCACTGCTTGGGGAACTAACTGATGTTTGATCTTGAATGAACAAACTTCTATATTTTGGCACCTTATATATGTCTTATAATTGCATACACAGTAAAGGAGATGACCAAATCCTAAAAAAGCTATTTAAGGGAAAAAACGAATGCTATCTAAGCACATTTCTGTAGTAGTGTCGATTGTTGCCGATGAGAAAACAATTTCGAGGAAAGAAAATTTGAAGTTTTATATATGAGGAATTTGTATACATGTTGTGAAGTAGTCTTTCAGTATCTTTTGAAGGAGGGGATTCTTGAATCCCATTATGTTGACTTTATTAATCAATTGTGGATAATATAAGTTCTTGCTTAATTTAAAAGATCAGTTTTGCAATATACATATTACACCCTGAGGAACTTGTTACATCCAATTATGCAAAAGATAAGGTGTGCTTGTTTTTGGAAATTAGTTTTGATTTGAAATGGAATTTTGTGATTTCCGATTCCATTTCAATTCTAATTCCATAGAGTGAAGAAACATATCCATCAAGTCACTACTAGGAAACAGATTAATAGCGACACGGGTATTCCGACGCCAACCTGCCTCCAAAGACCTTTAGAGACAGGATGAAGTCGGGATAAGGTCCGTTGTGAATATGGTGTCTCTAATATCATCTCGACGCCAAATCGATACGCAAAGTCAATGAATGATAGTAAATATTGTCCGACTCCATCCTTTCTCTAGAATTAATAATAATTTTTTTTCATTTAATTTTATCCCGACGCCATCATGTCGCCAACACTAGTAATAATTTATTTCGATTTAATTTACCAGATGCCTTTCAGTTGAATATGAAACCCGAGTTCGATGCTAAACCGTAGATTATCCAAAGTCAAACACTTATCAGAATTTTGGTATAATCTTTTCGGGTGTCAATCCGTCTCTATATTTAGGGTCAGGAAATTACTCTGATGCTAAAGCGTTGTATTCTAGTAATGAGTCCCGCTCGGGCAACAGGTCAACCGAAAAATAGGGGTGACTTGGACCCAAATTGCGCATAGATGAGCTCCACCAGTTGGCCAAGTAAGCATATATCGTTTGGGTGTTGGCATAGGATTTGATAATAAAGAATTACAATCACCCAATGCAAATTCAACCAGACAGCATGAATATGCTTTACACTAAAAACCTTGGACAAATTGCATCTCAATTATTATCTAATATTCTACATATATGTGACCAATCTACAAAGGGGTCCCAATCTCAATAATAATATTAACAAGAATCCACATCCTCAACTGTGATGTGAAAAATAGCCGTTGCTTTTAAAGTTAAAATATTCGAGCTTTAAGTTTTTGTTATGTGAAACATGTTCAATTGGAGACATAGTTTGATCATGAATAGTTGTATTATGGGCATATTTTGACTCTATAAGTTTTTATGTTATTTAGGAAGTTAAATTGTAAGGGCAATACTTTACACACACTAAGATGATAAAATGTCTAAGAAAATTACTAATTTACCCTTTTGCGGAGTAACAAGCACGGAGCTCATAAGTTGGCTTAGTAACGAGCTAATGATCCGTGTTTAGTTTGTTTAAAAGTGGTTTCAATGTAGCGTCTTTGGAGCTAATTTATTATCTAAAGAACGGCCCAACAAGTTATTCTTCTGGTTTGGAATGAGCTATCAGCTCGTTACCTAGCTTATTAACAATTATTTCTTATGATAATTGACACTTCCTCAATTACTACACTTCTAAATATGGAGGCGTAATAGTATTCACTTTCCTAAAAAATGTCAAAATAAAATAACAACATTACATGATCGGGGAGGGGACGGGGGCAGATCTGTTTGGGGTGGTTGAGGTGGTGGTTAGGGGGTATGGGTGTAGGGAAGAAGATAATTAAATGTCTATATTGTGAAAGGACATAAATGCCCTCGTTAAAAACTTATGAAATGACCCAAAATCTTTCAAAACGGTCAACTGAAATTTTTTTACCAAAAAAGCAGTTAAGTGATCCAATAGAGGCACTTTTGAGTGAGGGTGATCGAACTGGAAATATTAGACACTTTCAGTGATCTTTGGTCTCATTCGCCCTATTGTTTTTGTGTGAGCAAAAGAAAGAGCAACTAGGTTATTTGTGTTAAGAGTCTTTGTTCTTAACTCTTAAATAGTGAGAGCTTCATTTCATACACATTGTAATAGTCGAACACTTGGATGGAGATAACATAGGGAGAGAATTCGTAGTAGGGATACTTTAAAAAAAATTTAGTCTAGGACATTCAAGTAAGACCCTTCTGTAAACCTTTTCTATTTAGTGGATTCTTCCCTAGGCATGTTGCCCACAAACTTAGGTGTTATATTGACACTGAACTGAGTTACTAACTTTATCTTATTTACATTATAACTGATTCTCATGTCATGTGTTCGATTATTCTATTGTTAGAACAAAGCATTATTACGAGCGGAAGAACTATTGACAATTTTAACTGATGTGCATGGGTTATTGAACTTTCACTAGTGTATTAGTTTCATAGTTTGTAAAGAGCTACACACTGAGACATTTTGGAGAATGATTTCTTACATGGAAGAGCATTTTGATGTCGCACGAAACCAAATATTTTATATTTTTTAGTCAAAATTTTATATATGATATATTGTATATAATGAAATAAGAAAAATTGATTCACTGCATCAACTTTTGATCGCTATGTTTTATTTTGTTTCATTTGATTATACATCTTTACAAAAATTGTCTCAGTTGCTATTGGCGTTAGAATGTAATTCGATTTTAAAAATTTAAAATAAGTAATGTTTTCATGACTATCATTTAGGAGTAAATTTGTCCAACACGTAAGAGACAAATACGAATTTGACATGTTTTAAATTTGTAAAATTTAACTTACATTCTAACTACAATAGCAATTAAGACAGGTTTTGTAACAACGTGTGATCAAATGAGACAAAATAAAACATGTATAATCAAAACGTGATACAGTGACAAACATGTCGTCAATCCAAAAATATTTAATTTTTCAGTTTCTGTTTGTAGCTTGGTTACATTATTATGCTTTTGTACTCACAATTTTTCTTATCCATTTACATGAGGATCTCTTTAAACACATTGAAGCTATGTGTTGTAGAGTTATGCTAGCAGTAGTTCATCATATGAAGATGATTTCTTTCGCAAATAATATATTGATTCATTAGTAGGGTATAGATGAGAAATCAATAGAAACTTTCTTGACCATTGTATTGATAAGCTAGCTTATTATGACCTCTTTAGTATTTTCATTCTGTCTAACTATAGCTTCATTACTAAAAAATTAAATTGTTAAATATTAATAGTAAAAAAGTGAATCACGTACGATGACACGTCGACCGTTTTACCAGTTCAACTGACAGACTAAATAACAAACAAAATAGTTAAAATACAAAAGATGATAACCCAGTTCAATGTCAAAGCACCTATGTCTGATCGGGGCTTCCTGCCCAAGGGAATTCATCATATGAAAAGATGTTACAAGGAGTATCTTACACGTATGCCTCACATACTCAATAGCCCTAAACCTAGACTCTTCTAAATAATGTCCCTAACTACTTGTATCTCCCGATACGATCCTACAGCATCATCCCGATGCTTGATGAATATAAAACTTTGGTGGAAGGTAGAAAATAAACCTTACTGTTGATATATTAGGGTGATATACCAACTGTACATTCAGCTAGGAGTTAGGCACAAAGCTCCTAACACATACGACAACCTAGCTATGAAAACCCTAAACTTTATTTGCTCTTTTGCTCTCAATATTGTCGATGCCTTTGATATTGATGAGCTCTCCTTTATATATATCTAGGTCTTGGGCTTCACTTGTATGTATGAAAAATAAGGTCTTCATACGTTGGATATGTGCGCTCCACTTTAGGTAATGTGGTTGACGACCCAATCTTCTTTCCTTGATCAACTTATTGCTCTGCGAGTAACCTAAGTTTCCTTAATTGATTGCTTGCTTTTCAAGACACAATATCGTCCATAATTGATCCGAAGTTTCCTAATCCACTTTAAATAATAACACTGCTTGTTCTCGAAGTAACGATCCTTAACTCCTCGTGTGGATTGGAATGGTCGACTGCTTTAACACTTGTGCACATTTCATAGTGATTCCCTTCACCTCACTGTTATAGCCCACGTGGTATAACAGTTGGTCTCTCAGAAAAAGTTGACCAATTCAGCTGCTCTAACAAACCCCCCCCTTTGAGTAAGCTTTTCATGACAAATGCTCTCCTCGTGTGCAGCTAATCAAGACAAGTGTTAAAAGCAAAAAAATGTCTAAAATACCAGATTTCAATCCAACCGTCAATAGCAGTGGACACAAACAGTCATAATCCCAAACGACTTAAAATAAAGTTTGTTCAACAGTAAAAGTAAATATTGTTTAATGAGGAACACATGCAATATCCAAATTTACTCCCCTATTTGGCATAAAAACATAACCAAAGCCAATAGAGGGGTTTTCACTTGAGATCGAGCAATTGCGACAGCATCATCACTAGTATGCCCGTGGCCTAGCTGACTGCTTCATCTGCTTGAGTTGCTCATCCAAAGTCTGCACCAATTGCTTCTTAGCCTCGATCTCCTCCAGAAGCCTTCTTCTTTCTTCTGTACGAGCAACAAACGAGGCTTGAACTGCTACATCCTCTGCCTCAAATGTTGGTTCTTTGTCTTCAGAATTAATGTCAACATCGAGCTTGTGACTTGTAGCAACTTGGGACTGATGATCAATGGCTTTGTCTTAATTCCAGGATCATATGTAGGCTTTAAGATATTAGGATGGTGTAGTAGGATGCTACAGACCAGCACAGGAAAGCCAATAGATTTGTTTGTGGCATAGGAGGTAGCATGGCTGATAATGAGATCAAAAGCAAGTTGGCTAACATTGGGCACTTCCTTTGTTCCAACAATATAAATGGCTCTTGCCAATGTCTCAGTGACATTGGTGTTGTTGCCAGATGAGACCAAACAGGACAATCTAGCCTTATGAAGTACAGAATACTTTAAACTTGCAGATGATGCTTGAAGCCATTGTCCCTTCACAGGCCACATTTTGACCGTGCAGCTGTTAACTCACTGATAATGTCAACCAGTTTGAGGTTCCTTTACTCCTGCCATACTCCCTGTTAATCACCATAGGGCTGAAGTTTATAATTTTTCCCCTGACCTTGACCTTGTAATACAGTGGGTGCAGAGAATCTTCAATGTCTTCACTAATGCTGGTGATGAATTCTTTCAACAACGGAGGCCTGTACCGAGTAGGATCCAACAACACATTCATGAGATAAGCATTCTGTAAGATATCCATGTAGGTGGCAATGTTTTGAAGAGCTTCAGAGATATGTTTTTCTGTTACAATTTTCCTCTTCAGTACAATCTTCCATATTGTCATCTGTCCTTCCTCCTCAAACTCCAAGCCATTGGATGGTACCTCCTCAACATCAACAACTCTTCTATTTCCTATCCCATGCATTCTCAGTTTTCCCTTACCTTTGGAATTAATGAATTTCTCATCCTCATTAGAACTGGTATCCATCAAGGTTCTACCAGTTTGCTTCCTCTTAGGGCTACTAGGTTCAGAGATATGTATTCCCTTAGCCTTTATCCTAGTACCACTACCATCTTTAGCCTTTCTCTTCTCCCCCTTAACTAGGGCGTTCTTCTTATCTAAAGCGTGTTTAAACATTTTGGTCTTGTTCTCAATTTTTTTTCAGTGATGCCTTCACACTTTCATCCACACATAAGTCACTGACTTTCTGCCTTAGGGCAGCCATACTAGCCTTAGTGCTCCTTCTGCTAATACCACTAATAGAACCAGTAATCTTGACCTCATCATCACTACCACTCTCAAGCCGAATTTCTACATCAGACTTCTTCTGATCCTCTATCCTTTTTTGACATGACTTAATTTACCCTGTTTCTCACTAACCCTAACAGCTTCCCGTTTTTCCTCAAAACTCTCTTTCTCTTAGAGGAAGAGGGTTGGGTATGCTTAGTTAAGTCCATAAAATTTGCACTGGGAATTTCCATGAAAGTACGGGTAGCAACACTATCCGAAGCAATCGGATTTTCAGATGTCGAGGTGGTAAGGTTAGCCATATTACCTGAATCGACCCATGGTAGGCAAAGTACTTCTCCTGGTAGAATAACAACAGCAACTTCCTTAGATTCAGTGATAGCAAGAGGTTGAACATCCATAGGTTCTTCTGGTGACCTCATTTGAAGTGGCATTGGTCCTTCACTTTCAGTGGTAGAACTGTTGCTTGAGCTAGCCATGAGGATTGTTGAATTTTTTCAATTGAGAAAGGTGTAAGAGTAGAGAGTATTTTCGAAATGGAGTGAGAGTGGTGAAGTAATGGATCGTTTTTGTGTGTTAATGCTTATTAACCGTTTTCCACATCTCTTGCAAATGTTGCATGTACTGATCATGTCTGCGAAAAGTAACCGCCAGTTCCCAAGACACAACTGTTGGGTGGTACATATACCAACTGATATAACATTTGACAGCTATGATGTTATACCAGTTTATTAATTTCTATAACTCCTTTTCCGATAGTTTGGACTCCCCAGTTGAATCTATTTCCTTTCTCACTAGTTTTTTGACATGGTAGCTTGTATGCTTTCGACCTTTTTGAACATGTCTGAATTTACGTGATTTTTGAAGCTTTTGAATAGTCTAATCGAACTTGTGTTTTAGATTATTAAAGTCATGCCTTACTTGTTCAAATTGACTCTCGTGCCAATTCGAGGAAGAACTGTGTGCTAGATATTTTTCTTCATATCTTTTTGTGACAACAGGTTGTAGTGGTAGATCACAACTAAAAGTAAAGCGTTTTGTTCATAACAAAAGTCTTCTGGAAGAGTACATGATGGAGGCCAAACATAGCAATCTTCCTTTGATCTATTTCCCATCATTATGCAGCATCTTGTAGAGCAATTCTTTATAGTGAGTTCTACATACATCCCAATGTCACAAAGTTGACTTATGCTAATTAAATTGGCAGTGAGTCCTTATACCAAGAGAACATCATTCAATCTGGGCAGTCATAGAACATTGAGTGTTCCTTGAGCAAAAATGACTCCCTCCTTTCCATCACAAAAAATTACTCCTCTTTTTTCAGTCTTCTTAATATCAATTAGGTGATCCTAATTTCATGTCATGTGTCTAGAGCATCCACTATCGAAGTACCATTTTTCCAAAATATGTGCTCTTGGCGTTGTCCATACCACTTGGCATCTCACTTGACTTTTTGGAACCCAAATTTGTTTTTTCATGAATCTATTCTTCCTTTTTTCCATACACTTGATAGCAATAGGGAGCTATATGTAATCTTTTATCACAGTTATAACATCTTCATTTATCCTTAGTTTTGCCCTGTCGATTTGTAGTTTGCTGATGTCTTTGTTGGTTACTCATTTTTCTACAGCTTGTTGGTATCTTTGTTGATTGTTGTAACCAATCCCTGTAACATCTCTAGGTTGCTTTCTCATGAGAAGTACTTCATCTAATATCTTGGTGCTTGAATTCATCATTTTGATTTCCTTTTTCATGGTACTTACATTTCCTTCCAATTCACCAATTCTTGGTTTGTGTTGTTCATTTTCGAGTATTGGAGTTGCATTTTTCTATATCTAATCTCTCCTTTTCTTCTTTCAAATTCATGAACGCCCCAGTGAAATCATTTCATCTATGAAACAGTTGCTTGTATTCAACTTCTAATTCATTGTGTGACATTCTGCTTTCATCATCAGACAAGAGATTGTCATTGTCAGTTTTTGATGATATAGAGACAAAGCACATCAGATGTTTCTTGAGTTTCTTCCAGCTGATTGATATTTCACTTTCGTCATAATCTGTAGCATTGTTGTTATCGGTGGCCTTGGCAGTCTTGCCTTTTTGTTGAGTTTCATATATTGAGAGACTTCCTATCATGGTGAGTACTTCATACTTGGAAAGAGATTACATACCTTCCAGAGCGCTGACCTTTGGATCGAACTTTGCGGAGAGAGTATTCAAGATTTTCTTTAGACATTGTTCATTACTGGTCAGTAGATCAACGGAGGTTCTTTCATCAACAGGTTTCTGGAATCTAGTGTAGTATTCCAGCATGGTCTCATGATTTTTTTATCTTGATATTTAGCCAATTTTCTTCAATTTTTTTTATTCTGGATTTTTCAATTTGGTCCTCACTTTCGAATTTGTCTTCGAGCATAGTCCGTATCTCTTTTGCGCTTTATTTGGATGCAATAGAGGGACAAAGTATAAGATTGACACTTGGTTGCCAGTGAATCCTCTTCTTCATACTTACTCCAACAATTTTCGTCTTTTGTAACTGTTACTCCATCAATTAGATCAGTTGAAGGGCCCCATCCATTAGTCACAGCTAACCAAGTTTTTTGTTAACGGCATTTAAATATATCTGCATTAGTAGGGTATATATGAGAAACCGATAGAAACTTTCTTGACCATTGTTTTGATAACCTAGCTTATTATTACCTTTTTAGTATTTTCATTCTCTCTAACTATAGCTTCACTACTAAAAAAAATTTAATTGTTAAATGTTAATAGTAAAAAGTGAACCACGAACGATGACACGTCCACAGTTATACTAGTTGAACAGACAGAATAAATAACAGACAAAATAGTAAAAACACAAAAGATGGTAACCCAGTTTAGTGTCAAAGCACCTACGTCTGGGGGCTGCTGCCCAAGGGAATCCACTATATGAGAAGATGTTACAAGGAGGTCTTATACGTATTCCCCACATACTCAATAGCCTTAAACCTATACTCTTCTAAATAAACCTCACTGTTGATATATCGAGGTGATATACCAACTGTACATTCAGTTAGGAGCAATGCACAAAACTCCTAACACATACGACAACCTAGCTATGAAAACCCTAAACTTTATTTGCTCTCTTGCTCTCAATATTGTCGACGCCTTTGATATTGATGAGCTCTCCTTTATATATAGCTAGGTCTTGGGCTTCACGTGTATGAATGGAGAATAAGGTAATGTCTTCATACGTTGAATATGTGCGCTCCACTTTAGGTAATTTGGTTGACGGCCCAATCTTCTTTCCTTCCTTGATCAATTCATTGCTTTGCAAGTAACCTAAGCTTCCATGATTGATTGCTTGCTTTTCAAGATCTTTAGGTAATAAGACTGCTTGTTCTCGAAGTAAGGATCCTTAACTCCTCGTGTGGATTGGAATGGTCGATTGTTTTAACACTTGTGAACATTTACGTAGTGATTCCCTTCAGCTCACTATTATAGCCCAGGTGGTATAACAGTTGGTCTCTTAGAAAAACTTGACCAATTCAGCTGCTCTAACAAATAGTTTTCATCTCTTTAACTCTCTAAATAATGCACAAATCTTGTGTTGCTCTAACAAAGAGGAAAGCTCTAGTATATGATCAGGTGACACACATCACACAATTTACTTCATTTATGTACTTTAATTTAGAGGTATGTGGGGCCGTTAATTTCACACTTGAAGTAAATGATTATTTAAACAAAAAATTCTTTATTAAGGGTTATTAGTTTCTCTTTTATAGGGTAGACACGTTTGATACTGTAAACGTGTCTACATTCGGCCTAGTTTCCTCCTCATTAAAGCCTTTTTTTGTTTCAATCATCTTTTCACCGCACTAAATGTGGACTCCAAAAAAACAGTGGTAATAGGAATACTTAGAATATCCATGGCTATTTTTGCTAGAATCTTAGATTTGCCCTCAATCCGTTTTCACCAAACTAAGACATCAAAATTATCAACAAGTGGATATCTAGATTTCTCAAGATACAATTGCAAAGTGGTCTTTGACTGCACAAACATGCCTAGTAGCCCATGTGTCAATCCACCATTCTTATGGGTTAGTTCCCACAAAGTTCACCTCTGATATCACAGCCGACAAGTTGATCTCGCTGATTCATAAGTGACCATATTTGCCGTCTTATGCCCATTATTTTTTTTGGCGTGTTTACATTCAAACGACTTATGACCCTGTTTGTTGCAATTGAAGCACGTCCCATCAAAAGTCTTTTTAAAATTATTATCTTTTAGTCCATAATTATTCTTCTTCTTAAAAGTCTTGCTCAAAGTCCCATGTTCAATGACATTTGCCTTAGACTCCCCCGCAGAATAAGTGGAATAAACACGAATAATCCCAACCTTAGGATCATCTTCCTCAAGTTTCAAACGAACGAACAAGTCTTCAAACGTCATGTCCTTTCAGGGGACAATTTCAATCAATAATTTCAATCAATGGAGGGACCAAGTTCACTTTTACTTGACGACGCTGAATTTGCAACATTGTCTTGTTGAAGAACCGCCAACGGTTCAAGATGATGGTGTGTCGAATGTAGCCGATGTTCAGGCTTGGTTCCATGCCGACTATTTGAGTCGGAATTATTTGTTGACGTATTTATTTGATGATTTGTACGGGGTATATGAAACATACCCTACTACAAAATAGTGTTGGGATGCTTATAAGTATAAGACTCAAGATTCTAGTACCAAGAAACTTATCATGGGTAAATTTCTTGATTTTAAGATGGTAAATGAAAAATCAGTTACTGAGGAAGTTCGCGAACTTTAGGTAATTTGTCATGAAATTTAAGCCGAATGCATGATCTTGAGCGGATTGTTCAAATCTGCGGCTATAATTGAGAAGTTGCCACCTTCATGGAGAGACTTTAAAAATTATTTGAAGCACAAACGAAAGAACATGACGGTCGTTTGAAACTTGAGGAAGAGAATCATAAGGTTGGGATTGTTGGTGTTTATTCCACCTATTCTGCAGGGGAGTCTAAGGCAAATGTCATTGAACATGGGACTTCTAGTAAGAGTTTTAAGAAAAAGAATAATTATGCACCAAAAGACAATAATTTTAAAAAGACTTTTGATGGGACGTACTACAATTGCAACAAACGGGGTCATAAGTCTTTTGAATGTAAACATGCCAAGAAAAATAATGAGCGTAAGATTGTAAATATGGCCACTCATGAATGAGACGAGATCAACTTGTCGGCTGTGATTTCACAGGTGAATTTTGTAGGAACTAACCCACAAGAATGATGGATTGACACAGGGGCTACTAGGCATGTTTGTACAGTCAAAGACCACTTTGCAATTGTATCTTGAGGAATCTAGATATCCACTTGTTGCTAATTTTGATGTCTTAGTTTGGTGAAAAAAGAATGATGGCAAATTTAAGATTTTAGCAAAAATGGGCTTGCATATTCTAAATATTCTTATTACCACCGTTTTCTCGGAGTCCACATTTAGTGCCGGTGAAAAGGTAATTGATAAAAAAATTCTTAATGAAGAGGGATACTATACCGAATGTAGATACGTTTACAGTATCAAACGAGTCTACCCTATAAAAGAGAAACTAATATACACCCTTAATAAAGAATTTTTAGTTTAACCAATCATTTACTTTAAGTGTGAAATTAACGGCCCCACATACCTTTACATTGGAGTACATAAACGAAGTAAATTGTGTGATGTGTGCCACCTAATTATATACTAGAGCTTTCCTATTTGTTAGAGCAATAAAAATTTGTTGCTTATGAGAGAGTTAAACTCATATTACGTAATGAGATGAAAAACATTTGTTAGACAAGTTGAATTTGTCATACTTAAGGACATTTTAACAATTATATTATGCATATGAAGCTTAGAATGTCCTTGATAATCGTAACAGATATAAATTTAAAGTTGGATAACTTTAACCACTAATCAGGATTGTCACATCAGAAAAAACTTGCATAAATTCACATACTTCAATATCTTCAGCCCATTGTGTTTCAAAAGGATATATCAAAAGCCTCATTATCATTACAATATTTTGAAAAACACTGCCTATATGTATAAGTAATGTTCAACATAACATAAGTACTATTCCATCTAGTGTTATTCTTGAGGACCAACTTATCGGAAGGCAAGTTTAGATTGTTTTTATATTCATTAAAGGAGGAAAGTCTATTTTTAGAATCGAAAAGATACTTGACTCCATCTCTAACAATATCAGTTTGTAGCTTAATCTCTTTTAAACCATCTCTAATTAACAAGTTGATAATGTGGCCACAACATCTAACATGAAATAATTTATCATATAAAACCAGCTTTGATAACTCATTAAAATCTCTTCTTATAATAACAATGCAAGCATCATTGGAATTTGCATTATGAAATGTCACAGAAGTTATCTTCTCAGAAATTCCAAACACATTAATCATCATATGATTTTTTTTTTTGCCAATGCAACCCCATACTGAGGTAGAGATACATTAACAAAAGACAACACTTTTTTTCCTTAGGTTCTAATAATTATTCACATAATGACAAGTAATGACTATATACTTATCCTCTGAATCCCCGACCACCAACAATTAGCTATCAGGTTTACTATACTAATATTACTAAGCATGCTTATAATTTTTTTTTCTTCCTCATAAGCAATCATACATTCTGTTCTTACTATATATCTACTTATCTACCTATAATAAGGAGTGCTTGCCTTAAGGAATTCATTAAAGACTTTATGTGCAACTATACTAAAGGAATATTCATGTCCAAGAACCATGTGGACAACTAATATTTTCACTTTTCCAAAATCAAAAGTGAAAGTATTCACTTGACTTTCACCCTCGGAAATCAACAGTTCCACACACTGTGTAATTGATTTTGGATAGCAGTGGACTTACTATTATCTTTCCCAAATAAAACCGCAACTTTTGGAAACTTACAAGATTCTCTCAAGTACCTCACCAAGTGAGAAATTGTTCCTTTTTTGTGTGCAAATAACAGCTTACCACATAATAAACATTTATTTATTTTTTTCAAGTAGGCAAGGTAACTTCTTTAAAATGTTCCATGCTATTGACCATCCTTTCTTTGGTTCACCAACTGCATCAGTATTGGGGGTTCAACTGCGACAATCGGACTACTAGGAGATTCCTCCTCAATACAGTTAATGTCGGATTCATAACCATTCCCCATTAGTGTGTCACTATTCAAACTTACAACAGCTGAGGAATCGACAAATGAACTCTCCATAAGAATATAAGTTAAAAAAGTACACAAATTTACAATACACAATAATATAAATATAAACACAATACAAAACTGAAATCCCTAATTTTATTAAATTGAAAACCCTAATAAGTCAAAACCCGTAATTTATTAAACCGAAAACCCTAATTAGTTGAAATCCCTAAATAATTAAATTGGAAAAATAAATCAAAACTCCAAATTTTCTTTAACTTGAAACCTAATTAATTGAAAAGCCTAATAATTGAAACTCCAATTAATTGAAACTTCATACTCAAAATCCCCAATCTAATTAAACTAAAACCCAAATTAATTGAAAGATTGAAACTCCCAATTTTTATTCTACCCGAAATCCTAAATTAAATAAATACAATTACACAAATATATAAAACCCCAATTTTATTCCAAAGTCAAGAATTTAAACTGACAAAAAAAAATACAACTAAAAAATTACAATTCATCAAAGTATTAAGTATGAAACATATTAATACACAAACATATCATGCAAACATTGTTTGAGGCCATTACCTTCAATTGGACTCGGAAACTGAAATGAGGCGAGGGGGTTTGAATCTGACATTAGAGAAATATGGAGGAGAGAATCGGCAGATCGAACTATATAGGGAGAAATCGGAAAATCGAACTATATAGAGAGGATCGATGATGAGAACATGAGAAATGAGAAGTATCAAGAGACAAGATTGAGAGGATATGCGATGGGACAGAGAGAATGAAAGTATGAGGTTAAATAAGAGTGAGTTAGGTTTAGGATTTAGGTATTTAGAATTAGATTAATGGACATGGACTCATATATTCACATGGACTCATATATCTTAGATGGACTTATTATACTTATTGGGTATTGTATATGGACCATCTGCAGTAAATGCGGATCAAACTATTTTGCAGGGTTCGGTCCGGTTTTCCGAACGTCTATTTGTAGTGTTTGAGTAATGTTTGTGGATGTGTATCGAGCCACGAGCCGAATAATGCTAGCTGAGTCGAACGTTTTACGTTCGTTCACAGGCCCAGATATCCATCAGTAGTACATGGTTTCTAAAAAGACTATACACATCCAAATAATAGACTCTCTCTATTCCTAAATGATTGGTAAATTTTGACTTTCATGGTCAGTAAAACACGATTTAAAACGTAGCTATCTCTTATTTTACATGTGAAAAAATTATTAAAAAATTGATATTTCAAAAATATATATTGAGACG